>CANYCX012968608.1:0-20662 GCA_948193385.1 Breynia disticha f. nivosa
TATATGTATATATATATATATACATATATATATATCTTTGTTTCTCTCTCTCTCTAATTCTGAATCGGATGGTACATAAGTTGAGGGACAATGAAATTCTGATGGTGAAAGTGAAATGGAGTTTCCATTCCCCGAAAGAGGCCACTTGGGAGGTCGAAGGGGATATATGTTGACGATATCCTCACTTATTTCCTGATCCAGGTACAATTTTAAATCTCGAGGACGAAATTTTTATTAAAGGGGTAGAATTGTAACGACCTAAAATTTCACTTAATAAAATTTTAAATAATATATGTAAGAAATTAAGCATAAATTTTTTGTGAATTATAAAAATAATAATTTAGTGAAGGATATGAGAATTAGTTAGAAATAATTAACAAGTTAGAAGAAATAATAATCGGGGTTGTTTAGATGAGCGGAAAGGACGAGAGTTAGGTAGATGGTTAAAAAGGGCAAAACCGTCCAAACCAAACCTATATATATATATATATATATATATATATACATATATACATATATATATATATATACATATATACATATATATATATATCTTTGTTTCTCTCTCTCTATCACTCCTCACTCATGTCTCTCTCTTTCCAACTACCGTTTCAAAGCTCGAAAACCCTAACCCTCATTGAATCTCACAGAATCTTGGTGTTTGAGAGTTTCAAACTCTGTCGGGAATCCGAATTAGGTAAGACTTCTTGTGTGGAATTCTTGAAATCCCGTTTTTGTTTTTGACCTAACTTTCTGACGTAATATCTCTTTTGTATAAGCTCTGATTTGACCAAATAAAGGCTCGTTGGAAAGCTTAATAGGTGTACTATCCATTAGTAACCATTTTTGGGGTTAATTTGTGAATTAGGTGTCCAAAATCAGTGTTTGGAAGCCTTCCTATTAAAGTGAGGAGTTTGGTTTCCTAACCTTAGGTTCAGTTTCGAGTACCGTTGCTTAGGTAAGATTCTTCGGGTCCTATTGAGGTTATTTTTATAGTCAATTTCATTGGGTATGAATCGATGTGAGAGAATTGAACTACGGTAGGAAAATGTGTAGTGTTTTAAATGTAAACTATAGGAGGCAGGATATTAACGGTAGGTGGGTGCGTAAAAAAGTGTAAAATGGAATTTAGAGGAATTGGTGGAAACATTAATGAATGTTAGGGAAGAAATAAATATGGTAGGTAAAAGGGAACTTATGATGGGAAAGAGATAAGAGACAAACATTTTAAGGAACATTATTTACTTATGATTTTGCATAGTTTTATGCATATATGTGATTGGTGTAATTCTTAATTGTTAATAGGAGGACCAAATCACGACAAGGGTGCTTCCCAGCCAGGTCATTAAACAAGTCTTGCAAGGTAAGTAACACGAATGCAACCATCCTTGTGTGCAATATGTTTGTGAACAATTTGGTTGTTATGATTGTTGTTTGGTTTGATGATGAGATTGGTTGTGAGAATGTTATGTTAGCTTGCTAATGTGAAAGTTTGAAATGTATGATGGTACATGATTGGTGCCTTGGTTGTGAATACTTGTTGCTTACTTAGTATGTCGATTGAGTGCTGTTATGTTGAGCTTGTACATGTTTGTACAAGTGGTACTAATGTTTAAAGATTATGAAATCCTATGTGATTCAATGTTCTAGGTTGCTGATATGGTTATAACGGGAATGAATGTAATGGTTATTGCTCATATGATTAATTATGTGAATTGAAGAGTTGGAAGTTTATTATCATCAATGAACGAGTTCCATATTGAAATATGGTATGTTGAATGGATTAAGGGCATGATTGATGACATAAGGTATACATGTTGCATTCATGCGTTTGGGCTCTTAGTGAGCATATGACATTTAAAGAATAAAGGCTCTTAGTGAGAAAAACAATTGATGAGGGACTGGTTATGGCACTTAGTGTGCAATATTTGGTGCTCAGTACACAATATTACGGGTAGTATATACAACATGCTACAGCGGGCACAGTGGTTAAATATTCGATACACAGACGTGTGTACACATGTGCAAGGCCAAAACAGGGCGATGATGAGCCAAAAATAGGGTGTAATATGGATATGCAATTCTTATAACCAAAACTCCAGGCGGGAAGGCCTGTTTGCAAACGTCAACTTATTTGCCAAAACAGGGCGTAAATTAAAACTAAAGTGGATTGGTATATAATTATATAAGTTTGCATTATGAGTCACATGTTCACATCATTATGTTCATTAATGTTGGACATATAATAAGCATATGTTAATTGGTTATTTATTTGGGAGAATTGTGAATGCTTATATGGATTGGAAGGATTAAATTGATTTGGGTGGCATAAGCAATGTTGAATAATTTGATATATTTTTTTATGATTTATTGAATGTTGAAATATGTGTTCTTTTTTAATGAGTTAAGTTGGTTTTGTTATTGGGATGTTAAGGTTTGGTGGATTGATTGAGCATGGAAATGATGTTGTATGATTTTGAGTTTTTCCCAAGGAATCTAGAAGGTGGCCATAAAGTATACGCACTGACCTTGATCACTCATACTTTTCAGCTGACCACACATTTATCTGCACCCAGACTACATGCAGTGGCAACGACCCTGCGTACTTCTTAACCACAGCACATAGTCCAGGCTAACACCGTATGGATCACTGAGTGTTGCTTGGTTTTGATTGAGTTTGATACTTTATGTTCAAATGTATTTTGTATATGTGTTACTTTGAGATTTATGGTAAATAATGATAAAGTAACTAGGATTTTTCCTACATTGTGAATTCATTTGTATGTAAATAAATAAATTATAGATGGTTGTCCATGTCGGTAAGTGTTGCTTATTGGGTCTCGCGACTCACGATGTTTTATACCTGCCGTGTGGGCAGGGACCTGAGGAAACATTTTGGACAAGAAGGTGTAAAGCTTTTGGCCACTCCGACTCAGATTGTAGATCGAAGAAGCTGAGGTGGGCTGTGTACTAGGGTTTTCTCTCTCCTGATTTCCGAACTCTTGTATTTGGAAATGTGTTGCAAACATTCATTTTGTAGGGTTATGTTTGAAATGGAACCAGTCTGGTTTCTTTTCCTATATAACCTAAATCAACATTGTAAATTATTACTTTGTAATGAAAGATGTTATATAAGGTTATGTGCATGTTTGAATGTATGAGGGAAAAGGTTGGCGATCAGATTTTAAAATTTATATTCAACAAACTAATGATGTCCAAAATTTGAATATCACCTTAAGGAAATTTATATAATAATAATAGCTGGTAGTTGAATTTTGGTGGTCACAAAAAGTGTGAAAGTGAAAGAAAAGATGAACACACAATTTAAAGTGGTTCGGTGAACAACACCTACTCCACTACCTAACCTCTCAATATTTGAATTTATTCCTCCCAAATATTTATTTCAATAATTCGCAAATTCCTGGTATTTTCTTCGTATATTATTTTAATATTTAATTTAAATACGACATTTTAGTGAAATTTTGGGCCGTCACATGAAGTGTCAGTAAACACATTTGTCAGCCTGTGTATGTGAACTTATATGGACTACAGTGGTTTGTGATTAAGTGTTCGTGGACATATATGGGAACTCTATGCATGTGAACCTATGTGAACATCCTATACTTATTATAAAGTATCATTTTCAATCATATGTGAACTTCTGTTTCAATCATATGTGAACTTTTGTTTTTTGAACTTGATCATGTGAACCTCTGAGAACCTTAAAATATGCGTTAAGTGGATTCTATGTTTTGTGAACTTGAGCTTGTGAACCTTAGAACAAATGTTTTAAATGGAGTTTTTTTAACTTGAGCATGTGAACATTTGTGAACCTTAGAACGCGTGTGAAGTGATTGAGTTTTTTTTGTGAACTTGCGCATGTGAACCTCTATGAACTTTAAAACATATGTTTAAGTTGATTATATGTTATGTGAACTTGTGCATGTGCACCTCTGTGAACCTTAGAACTTGTGATCAAATACATGCATATGTTTATGTGAACTTGCTAATGTGAACCTTTGTGAACTTCGAAGAACAAAAACTTTAAGATTTCATCTCTGTCGTGAAATTCCAAAAAATTATGGGGTTATGGAATTTTGATAAAAAAATTGACTTGAAACTGCAATTAATAAGAATGATTTCATTTGATTTCATACCTAGGTTGAAGCACACTAGTTGATTTCTTCAAACATGATTCTTCATCGGTTTTCTTTGATTTTTGAAAAAAAAATGTTTGGATTGCTTTTTGATTTCTGCAATTGATAATTGTGTTGATTTGGGTGTTTTTTTAATTTTAATTGTGGGTTTGTAAAAGTGAAAATATGTTTGATAGGATAAATTTTGGTAGATTTTAAGATTTTGTATCGAGAGAAAATTTAGGGAGTGAGAATCACGCATGATACACCCTCTTGATTTTCAGTTAGTTATAGTTGGCTGTTTTTTAAATAAAGAAGGTTTGAATTACCATAATTTCAATTAACAAAGGTAGTGGTCATTTTCTCAATATGCAAATCTTATGTATAAGGTTTGTTAAATTTTCCATATGTAATAGTATAGGCTTAGTTATAGGATCATTGGCCCACGATTGCACGTTTACTTTTCTGCACTTAGATTTTTGCATGCTTTTTATATTGATGATTGATAACAACTCATATCGAATCTCAAATTTGAGTTGGCCATGATAAGCCGTCAAATCAAAATTAATCTCGAAAATAATCTCAAAAATTGCCTTCCTAACTTAATAACTTGTCAAGGCATCAACGTCGAAGCATGGGTCATGTCAAAGCTAGGCACATTAGACTTTCTTTGTGATGCGGGGCTAAGATCGAAGCTTTCTATGCCACCATGTTAGAGAGGGGGTAGATTAGCATCATGGTTAGCACATTAATTATAGGTTTGGACTTAACATGGGTCTGTGACGGTGCATCGTCCCTAGGCAATTAATAGGAAGTGCCTCGACACGAAAGTGCTAGTCCCATTAGAAATTGAGAGTCATTTTGGGGAAATGACTGGATGGATTCCTACCTAAGTATCCTAGTCCTTAACGAAGCAAAAAATGGATCTCGGTCTCACGAAATAAATCACTAACAAGTGGATTATTTAAAGGGATATTAATCCATTGTTAAGTGGGAGTTCTTTGATTAAAGAACTTATAACTAATCTTGATGTTAATTATTCTTTCTAGAAAATGAATCTGAATCCAAATAACTAGAATTTTCCCTATGATCAATCCTTAAAACGGATGAAATGAAGGGTAGGAAAGGAAAGACCAAAACGAACCCAAAGCACAAGTTGGATGTGGTACCTCAACAAAAGCCTTGGGACGTTTTCCAATCCACTTTATAGAAAGGGAAAGAAAGAAAAATCAAGAAAGTCCATAAGCCAATGTTGGAGGTCTTACCTCGACAAAAGCCTAAGATGGTTTTTTTAGCCTGTTCCTTTGGACAGTTGCTACCATTGCCAAATGAGTGAGCATTGGAAGAGAACTATCCAGGATTATAGGGAGGGAAGAAGGATGTTGTAAGGAATATCTTCTTTAGAGATCTATGTTATTGAAATAAATTTCTCTATTTCTACATCGTGGGTATTGGACAATAGATGTGGGTCTGACATTTGTTGCAATGACAGAGGACTACAAAATAAGAGAGTGCTTTTAAAGGGAAGGGTTGATCTGCGAGTTAAAAATAAAGCAAAATTTACTGCCATATAGACAGACACTATACTTTATGCATGTCTCTGGGGCTAGAGATAAAGTTAAAGCATTGTTTCTATGTATATGCAATGAGTAGGAACATTATTTCAGTTTTATCCTTGGACAATGATGGTTTTACTTTTATTATTCAGAATAACAATATGATTATTTGTCATGGTAACGTGCATTATGGAAGTGTATTCCTTAATAATGGTTATATGTCATAGACTTATCAAGTCACGAGCCTATATACAACGTAGAAATAAGAAAGCTAAGCCTGATGAACTTAATCTTTCTTACTTCTGGCATTGTTGGTTAGGACATGCAAGTGAGAAATGCTTGTAAAGACTCCATTAAGATGGAGCTCTTGGGTCTTTTGATTGGAAATCATTACACACTTGTGAATCATATATTCGTTGGAAAATGACAAAGAATCCTTTCAACAAGAAAGGAGAGAGAACTAGTAGACTATTGGATCTAATACACTCGGATGTGTGTGAGCCATTAAGTACACAAGCCAGAGGTGTTTATTACTACTTTATTCATTCATTCATGATTGTAGTCAGTATGGCTATATCTATTTAATGAAGCATAAATCAAAAACCTTCAAAAGATTTAAGGATTTTAAGAATGAAGTATAAAACCAATTAGGCAGACATATTAAAGCCATTTGATCAGATTGAGGTGGCGAGTATATGAGCCTATAGTTTGACCAATATCTACGAGATTCTAGTATAGTACCACAACTCACACTTGTGGGAACACCTCAGTGGAATGGTGTTTCTGAAAGGAAGAAATCGATCGAGTTAACAGTATTAAGATTAAAGTTTGGGGAAGCTTAGTAAAATACTGATATACTGTTGAGCAATCTAGACTCACTTAAATACAGTTATACATGTGATCGTATAAAAAAAATATAATAAATGGATATGCCATGTTGATTGTATGATAAGTTAGAGATATGGATTATATTTGAAATGTTAGAATTGCTAGCGTTTGAGAAATTGTTGTTGAGATGTGCAAGGAGTGTACATATGTTATGAGGATGATATTTGAAGTGTTTTGTATGATTTACTTGAATTTAAATGATGCATACATGATAACACAGAAAGATAAGTTTATTTACGTAGAGAAAAAGACAACACATGTATGTCTGTGATTTATATGTTTGATAGGACAGATATGATTATAAATGAAATCCTAAGAAAAGATCCTAAGAAACTACCGGTATGAAATTAAGTCATACAGATGAATACAGAAATAAGAAAACAAGAATATATGTTTAAATGAAACATAGAATGACAGATATGTCAAAGGAAGAACATGATCTTTCATGACTTCAAAGAACACAAAGACATGATTTTATTTCAGTAAATACGATTAATAGAATACATATGAATTTATACATGAATGCAAATGACATATGAGCACATAAAATGAAAAGAGACACATGAAATCATAGTCACATGAATACATGGTCATATGAAAACAAAGTCACATGAATACACGGTCATATGAATACACAGTCATATGATACACATGGTGTAGATGCATAGATAGTGGTGGTGATACAGATATTGGTAGGGAACAAAGATGGATATATAATTGAGATGGATGTATAGTTGGTTATAGAATAGCACAACACGATGTAGCATCAGAGATAGAAGTATACCACAATAAAGCACAATAGAAAACATTATACACAATACAATTTAACACAGCATAACTCACATTTTCATATGGTCATATGTATAAAAGAATATAGAATATAGAACATAGATACAGTTCACAGAGAAAAATATATGATATAGACACAAAATACAGAAAAGTATACATAGAAATGTTTATAAATAAGTTACAGACATCATAAGAACAAATAGATTTAAAAGATGATAAGTAATTATAGATGATTACTCACTCAACTAGCAACTCATCAACTCTGATTGTATATTTTATTTCAGGAATCGGTACTAGTTAAATGTTGCAAAAGATCGTCCAACAAGTGGGTTAGCTATCGTTCCTCAGTACTTCCTCTCTCTACAACCATACATGTAGAGATATATGTATAGACAATTATTTGCATGTTATGTGTCTTGTTTTTATGATCATATGTTATATGACAGATCATATGTATTACATTATAGTTATGATACATTTTATGTGTGATTTATATTAAGTTGATAATTGGTTGATTATATAGAGATACTGTAGTTGCATAAAAGGCGTGCCTTAAAATATAAACATTATATTGCAGTTGAACAAGAACGTATTAGTATAATACGGGGTTGTACCCATGGGACGTATTACACTAACACGAGTCATGTTCTAGGCCATGCTATAAGTCAGGCTGTATACTATTACATGCATACATGAGCTACGAGTTTTACATGATTTCTAGAAAAACAAGCTCATATGAAAAAAATTTAAAAGCTTATGTATTATATATTCACAGTAAAGTTAAATCGCATGATTAATATGTTAACTAGTTTAGTGTGTTTTAAAAACTTTGTAAATACTTACTGTTAGCTCCGAATTTTTTTTCGATTATGCCAAATGACTCCTGCCTCGATTCTATGATCAATTCTACATATAACACTCATTTTCTAGTTTATTTTCTGTTTTTCTCTCCTTCCCCGACTCTCTCTCGCTTTCCTATTTTTTTTCCTTTCTGCGATTGATTTCTACTCGAAAATAGCTTAAATACTCCTTAATTGACCATCATTATCATGCCAACATCAACACGCCTTATGCCAATCTTCATTTTCCACATGTCACTTAAATTTTCAACGTTTTAGGACACTCAGCAGCTCAGCACGCCCTATGCTGACACAAACACAACTGTGCCAGACTCTAGAGTCATGGTTGTGCTCATTTTTGGGCATGATCGTGCTCATATACTTTTTCAAAAAACATGTTTGACATGTTACCAGCAAGCCCATCATGTTGTTCATCTATTTTCTCATCAATTTCATGTCCAAACCTCATTTCATCATAATCTTAACCTATATTACTCTTAAATTGTTCAATATTACTATTTAACTTACATTTTACCTTTTTTTCTTTATTAAATTCTCTAATTATCTCCTAATCATATTAATCGTTTTACTTATTTTACTTAACTATTGGGTTTTAAGATGATAACGTTACAACAAAGACATTGTGTGTTAGCCAGAAATCATGGATACATGTCTAGGATATGGTGTTTAGATTGGAGCCACACAATGAGAACACTACACAGTTCTGATTCATAAGTGGTTCTCTAGTGATAGTCTTACATCAAAGTTCTTAGACACAAAATCTACATGAAACTTGAGATGGGTTACAATGTACTTTAACGTACGCCTAACATGATTGTAAGAGGATGACAAGTATGACTATGATTGTGTATTCACTAATTCATGTTTGAGAGCATAAGAGAAGTGAAGGGATTGCTCATGTTGAAAATCAAGTATGCTTTCTAATGTGTTTTTCTTACAACATAACACAATTCAAAACTAATTTTACCCAACCACATCATACAAAAATAAAGCCCTAGATAAAATCTAAGACCAAATGATTACCCTAGAAGTGTACTTTAACAAAAATCTAAAGAAGAACATAATAGTCTATTGCCCAGTTATGTTTCAACTAAGAGGCTACCCATAAGTGACCTTCCTTTATGTTCACACACAAATGAACTAACCTTGATGATCAGGCACAGTGCTAACTCCTTTCTTTCTTTTTTTTTGATGGAAAATCTCATGAATACCAAGAATAAGAATAAAAATAAGAAGATTACTTTCTTTTCTTTTCTTTATAGAGGCTCACATCAGAGAATAAGAACATGATAAAATCTTTTTCCTTTTCTCTCCTGAAAGTCATAACTAGAGCAGAGATGGAATAGTGAGAGAGGAGTGGAACACTTATGGTTAGGAGAGGCTTTGAATTTCATCCAAATATACTAAATAATTTGTTATCTCACTCTCTCTCCATTGACATTTTTTGTTGAGGATTATTTAGGATTTGATTTTTTAAATCAAACGCCTAAAATATCTCCACATTATCTTACTTAATTAGTTGTATTTCCTAAATTTAAAAAACATAAATACAAATAATTCCTTCTAGGTCATGTACCTCATTAATAGTCCTCTAAGTGTCCATTTCATTTATCCATATGGACATATTTGTCTAATTAATTAGCCTAAATATGTAACCTTAGGAAATAAAAAAATTTCTCTTTTAGTCAATTCTTTTTGTGTGATCCTATAGGTCCATTCAAATTTGCCACTAAGAAAAAAAAACTTTATAAAGGTCATGTATGCAGGTCATGTATGCAAGTCATGTTGACAATATAATCTGAATGAAAATGTGATTGACAATTTGCGACCTTGTGCAATCTCACCTAGTCGCTTACCCTAAAATGTTAATATAAGCATAAATTGAGTCATCCTTATATAAATTAATTCCTTTCTTAATATTATAGTGACACTCAAATCTTAGATAAAATTTGAAACATATTGTTCGTCTAGGTATGGCCATACACTTTTCAGTTCACTGACCAAGTGGCCAATGACATTTTATCTCTCCTTGCAAGAGGACATTCCCTTCACTAATCTCGTGCTCTCTAACATGAATCAAAGCATATGTAATGATACAAATACTTATCACCTTATTACGAGCACATTAGGCATATTTTAAGGTATACAATAACTCATCTAGAAAATGTGTAAATTGGAAACAATATAGACCTAACAAAATATGGTAAACAACCGTCTAATGATTAGTTCCAACTATGTATCAATTAGGAAACCAATCATGTAGATGTAGGAATCCTAGTTGGATAAGGATTAGGACACATTTGGACATGTTATGTCCAAAAAGAGTACATTATATGGATGAATTAATGTTCTTATTATCCATTATAATTATTGGCTAAATCCTAATTGGTTTAAGATTTAAAATTTAAATTTAAATCTGATGTGACTTGGACTACAAGCCCATGAAGCCCCTTAATCTCGTCAAGCCCAGTCAACCGACAATAGACTTTATCAAAGATTCTTCAACATTCTAAGGAGCTGAAAAAGGAGGAGCAATTGAATTTAGATGTTTAAATTTTTATTACAAATGTCGAGACCATCTGATGTTCTCTTCCTCAGTCTATAAATAAGAGACGCTCACTTCAAAACTAGGCTCACTTTTCTACTTGAAAAAATTACCAAAACTCTATAGAAATCTAACTTGAAAAGTTAAAACAAGGAAGAGAGTCTCGTTCTCTAATTGTTTTTTACAGGATTACATGTGTGTTTTGCGAGACATGAACAATTGTTCCTAAATTTGGGCAACAACAATTGGAGCGGTCTGTGCAGAATACGAGCAAAAAGTTGTGTTTCCTGTTGGTTAATCTTCATCAACATTTCATTCAGTACAATTAAAAGTAACAAAAGTAAGAATAGGAGTCCAAACAAGATCTCAGATGGCTGTCATGGAGAGGAAGAAGGTCAGGACGATCAAATTCCCTTCAACCCTAGAGGAGCAGACACCTCTAGAACTGCGGCTATTACTGTCCCAATTGAAGAATGAGAAACCTTGAGACGTAAAAATCAAGAGAATTGTAATATGATTCAAGAACTGATGGCGGCCATTTAAACTAAAAACCCTAACATAACTCTTCCAACCACTGTTGCTGTTGCAAATGAGAGGCAAAAGGTTCCCATCAATAACCTCTATGGCAAAACACATTCTCGCAGCATGGGAGATGGAAGTTTGCAATTCAATAATGAAATTATGGAAACACTACCCTAAAATGAAGAAAGGATTCCTCTCTAAAAGAAAAAATACCATGAGGTGGTGGAAAACACTTGTAAAGAGGTTCCCAAAGCTCTAACTAAAAGCGTGGAATTAGAGAACCAGTCGGCATTCACTGCAAAAGATGTCGTGGACATGGAGAAAATGGTTTAGAAGATATTGGCAGAGAAAAAACTTATACCTAAGATGGATGAGGAGCGTGATGTGAAAAATCCATTCATAAGGGGGGTGATGGAGAAACCACTCCCATCTAAGTTCAAGATACCTCAACTTTCTTCATTCACTAGAAAGGAGGATCCCTATGAACACGTCCAAATTACGAGGCCATCATGCCATTCCATGGATGGGAGGATGTAATTATGCGTTGATCCTTCATTATTACGTCGAAGGATGTCGCTCGTGATTGGTTTAATGGATTGAAGGAAGCTTCCATCATTGGCTTCAATCAACTGAACAAGGAGTTCATCAACAACTTCATAACTAACAGTAAAACAAAGAAGGATGCAACATACTTATTGAGTGTAAAACAAGGAGAAAAGGAGTCTTTGTGAGAATACATTGATAGATTAAAAAATGCAACCTTGGAGATCCATGAACTACAACTCGGAGTGGTAGTAGCGGCTATATTTCAAGGGACATAATCTGTGCAACTACTAGAGTCATTATGCAGCCAAAATCTTTGGCAGATTTATATGTAGTGGCAAAGAAGTATGTCTCACAAGCAGAAATGATGAAAATTGTAGCCGCAAAGGATGAAATAGAATGTAAGAGAAAGGAAAGAGAGGTTTACCCCTCTTAGTGAATCTAGAACATCCATCTTGGTGGCCATCCAAGGCTCGGGTCTTTTTCATTTTCCCAAGAAAACTAACAAGGTTTTGGGAAAAGAAGTAGATTCTTATTGTAAGATACATGTTATGTATGGTCACACAATAGAGAATTATCGAGATCTCATGAATTAGATTGAAACATTAATTAGATAAGGAAGGCTTGAAAGATTCCAAACCTGGAAGAAGAATATTGATAACTATTCCTAAAAAGGTGAGTATGATGATCACAGGTATAATAATTGCCGCAATACTCAAAGATATAGTGATGGTTGTGATGGTTGGCGATAAGACAATAGACGTGGTGAAGGGAGATGTGATGGAAGGCCTTAACATGAAGAGAAAGATAATGAATGAAGAATTTGCTCAATGGGAAATGAACATAGTCACCCAGCTATTAGTTTAATTTTTGGAGGAGAAATGATGGCTAGGAACAGCTCATCCTCAAGGAAACCCTATGCGAGAAATTCCTTTTAAATAAACTCGGTGGTGAGCAAAGATAAAGATGAATCACCAATCACTTTTACTTCAGTCGATCAAGGGGATATCAAATACCTCATGATGATCCCAAGGTGATTTCAGTCATTGTAGCCAAGTGCTCGATGGAAATGATTTTTGGTGATAGTGGAAGTTCTATAAACTTGATTGATTAGAATTGCTTTAAAAAAATGAACCTCACTTCAGACAGATTGAAGCAAGTACCAACTTCTCTTTATAGCTTCATGGGAGAAGCAGTACCTATCATAGGCTCAGTTTAACTTCCAACAACTTTAGGAGGTGAACCTTGTATGGTGACAAGAATGGCTACATACATGGTGGTAAAATTAGCTACTTCGACCTATAACATGATCATAGAAAGGCCATTACTAAATGATAAGCGAGAAGTTATCTCTTCAGCTTACTTTCTAATGAAGTTCCCAATACCCAAAGCTATAGGAGAGGTTCATCGTAACCAAAGAAAGGCACAGGAATGTTATATGACCTATTTGAAGGAGAATGATAGAGGTAGAGATGAAACGTTGTCAATTGATGAGCAACCATACACGGAGAAATCTAATGACCTTCACCCATCAAGCTTGGAGCTTTAATATTTGAAGAAAGAGGGAGAGGTAGCAAAACCTCAGCCATTTGAAAAGTTAGTAGCTATAAAGTTGGATTAAACTAACGATGAAAAAGTTATGTATATTGGAAGTCTGCTTTCAAAAGTTGTACAATTAGAAATTATTCGGTGTCTCAGGAATAATTTTGACATCTTTACGTAGAGCCCAACTGACATGCCTGGAATAAACTTGAGAATTATATCGCATCATCTTAATATGGATCCTAAAGTATTAACAATAAAGAAAAAAAATGTAACATCTCAGGAGAAAAGCAGAAGGCATCACAAGAGGAAGTAGATAAACTCTTAAAAGCTAGATTTATCCTGGAAATACTCTATCTAGAATGGTTGGCAAACATAGTGGTGATTCCAAAGCCAAATGGCAAGTGGAGAATGTGTGTAAATTTCACTAATTTGGATAAAGCATGCCCAAATGACTCATACCCTTTGCTTGAATTGATAGATTGGTAGACGAAACCTTCAGGTGTGAGCTGTTATGCTTTATGGATGCATTCTCTGGATACCATTAGATATTAATGTACCCTCCAAATAAAGAGAAAACTAAATTCATAACAGAGATGAGGACATATTGTTATCAAGTAATGGAATTTAGCTTTAAGAATGCTGGTGCATCATACCAAAGAATGGTGAACAAAGTCTTCAAGGACTTACTGGGAAACACTTTGGATGCATACATAGATGATATTATCGTGAAAAACAAACAAGGAGAATCGCATATGGATAAGCTAAAGAAAGTATTTGATGTGCTGAGAAAATGTAATATGAGATTAAATCCAAACAAGTGTTCATTTGGAGTATCTGCTAGAAAATTCTTAGGATTCATCATAACTCAAAGGAGGATAGACGCAAACCCTCAAAAAATATAAACCATTTTGCAAATGAAGTCACCTAAGTCAGTAATAGAAGTACAAAAGCTTATAGGAAGGCTTCCAGCACCTAATCAATTTCTTTTAAAATGAGTAGAATGAAGTATTTCATTCTTTAAGACTCCAAGGGGTGAAAAGAAATTTGACTGGACAAAAGAATGTGAGGAAGCATTCCAACACCTAAAAAACTATTTAAAAGAAGTTTTGTGGTTCACCAGACGAAAGGAGGGGAAACATTGTATATGTACTTGGGGGTTAGCGAAGCAGCCTTAAGTGTGGTGTTATTGAGAAAAGAAGATGATCTTAACAAACCCATGCTGAGAAGGTTGTTTTAGCCTTAGTTATGGCAACTAGAAAGTTAAGGTTGTATTTCCAAGCTCATTCTGTCACAATGCTCATTGATGAATCTTTAAGGCAGATTTTACAAAAAACTAGAATGTTCAGGCCAACTCACTAAATGGGCAGTTAAATTAGGAGAATTTAAGATTAACTTCAGACTCCGATTGGCAATCAAGGGGCAAGCTCTAGCAGACCTCATAGTAGAATGCACTTATGTCCCTCAAGATTCAAATGATGAAAATCATGATGAATGGAAGCTATATGTTGATGAAACATCTAACATGCATGGAAGTGGAGCAAATGTTGTATTGATCTCCCCATTCAAAGACGTGATTGAGTATTCTCTACGATTTTTGTTTCAAAGCTCAAACAATATTAAGTATTCTCTATGATTTTTGTTTCAAAGCTCAAACAATATTGCTGAGTATGAAGCATTAATTATTGGAATGAAGTTAGCAAGAGAATTGCAAGCTAACAAGCTAATTGCACACAATGATTCTCACTTGGTAGTGCAAAAATATCAGGGAGAATACAAAGCTAGGGAGCCACTCTTGATTCAATACTTGGAAAAAGTACGCATGTTAGCACAAAATTTCTAGAATTTTCAATTCATAAAAATCAACAGATCTTTAAACAATCATGCAGATGCATTCTCTAAACTCGCCTCATCAAGAGAAGTAAAGGCAAGAGTGGTAAAGGTGGAAGTACTTGCTAGATGTTCCATATAATAAAAAGAGGTGTTATCTATTGAAAGTACCATTTATGATTGCCGAACTCTAATAAAGAAGTGCTTATAAGATGGAGAATTGCCATAAGATCTGAAAGAGACAAAAAAAGTAAGGTTGAGAAGAGCAAGGTTCGTGATTGTTGATGACCTATTATGCAAAAAGGGTTTCTCTATGCCATTACTCAAATGCCTTGTAGTTGGGGAGATAGATTACGCCTACATACCAACGACTATGTGTGGAGCACTTAGGAGCAAGAGCTTTAGCTGCAAAAGATTTTAAGGGCTAGATTCTATTGGCCAACAATGAAAGAAGGCGCAATTCACATGGTAAAAACATGTGATAAATGTCAGTGTCATGCTTCAATGATAAATGCTCCCATATCAAATTTGCAAAGCGTGTTGGAACCTATCCCTTTTGTAAAATGGGGATTAGATATTTTAGGGCCATTTCCTAAAGCAACTGGTGGAAGAAAATTCCGCTTAGTGGCTATTGATTATTTCATATAGTGGGTTAAAGAAGAACCTTTAGCCACTATCACTGTAAAGAAAGAATAGAGTATGGTGTGAGAAAATATTATCTGTAGATTTGGCATTCCTTAATTTATATTGGCATATCATGGAAAGCAGTTTTACTGTGAGTTCTCTAGAGAATTTTGTCAAGGGTTACACATTTAGTTAATCTTGGCATCTATATCCTACCCTTAGTCTAATGGGAAAGCTGAAAGTACAAAAAAACTATTCTATATAGATTGAAACAATGGTTAATGAAGCAAAAGGAGGATAGGTAGAACAATTACCAACGATTCTTTAGGCATATAGAACGACAAATCGTATATCCACGAGAGAAACTCCATTCAACTTGGTATATGGGACAAAAGCTTTACTACCTGTAGAAATTAGGGTCGGGTCACCTCAAATTATAGAGTTTAATGAGTAAGAAAATCAAGAATCATTGAGGATGAACCTAGATCTTATTGATGGAAAAGGGAACTAGCATACATGAGGTTAAAAGCATATCATAAAAGAGTTGCTCAATATTATAACTCCAAAGTGAAAAACAGATAAATCGGCATTGGAAATCTTGTCCTTTGAAAGTCCACAATTGCAAATGCATTAAGAGATGAGGGAAGCTTTGAGCTAATTGGGAAAGCCCTTATAGGATCAAGACGATGGTTACTCCTAACACTTGCAAGTTGGAAACTTTGGAGGGAAAAAAATCAGAAGACATGGAACGCAAACCATCTAAAGTTATATTTTCCCCTAGAACGTGAAACACTTGATTGGCTTGTATCATGTATATATATGGTGAATAAAGAAAACACTCAAACAAGTTGTTTGGGGAGTGGAGTGCGCCTCATTGCTGAACCACTATAAATTTTGGTGTTATATGCCCTATATTTTTTTCCACATTTGCATCTCAACAACATGTTCATTTTGTTGCATTGCATTTCATATAAACATCATTTGCATCGTGCATCATAAGCAACAAACTCAACTACACTAGATGAAACCAAATTAAGGAGTGGAAAGAAAATTCTATATCCAAAATATTAAATATATAGAATCCACTGCCATATGATTCAAAAGGTTGCAAATACAGATGATGAGAAGAAAACTTCATGGTAAACCCAGGGACTTATTAGAAAAGCATCACAAAATCATAACATGAAAAAAAGTAACAAACTAAAAACTGAGTTGAAATAAGAAACTCTCAAAAGTATAACATAAAAAACTAAGTAAAAACTAAGCATCTACAAGAGTAGTGTCATCATCTTAAAATATTGTACGATCTCCACATCCAAGCCACTATTGCCTCAATCTGGTCATCATCACCACGTTCATCATTATGTGAAGGTTGCCCATACTCACTAAAGAATTCCCATGGACCTTTGAGATTTTGGAGATCATCTCTTAAATAGTTCAAGAGATGAGTCTCAAGATCTGGATCATTTAGAGCATACCAAGCTCACACCAATTTGGAGGAGAAGCATTCTCAATTTCTTTAAGGTAAACCAAATTTGGAAAAGATTCCTTCTTTATGCCTTCCAAAAAATGACGAGCTTTATAAAAGCCAATCTTGATGAAACCAGCTCTATATCTTGCCTTAAGACCTTAACATTCATTATATTGGTGATAATCTCTTATAACCTTCTCACTTAGAGAATTCTTTTGCTCATTAAAATATTCTCTTAAGCGCTTCATATCAGCCTCATGATCATTCTTCATCACCTCAAAGTTGTCAACAAACTGCTTATGTTCATCATGTAAGGCATTAAACTTCTTTGAAGAAGAACTATATTGTTCTATCTAACTGTCCTTTTCCTTCAGGTGGAAAGTAACAAGCTCTGTCAGTGTATTACGCTCTTTGCTTAAACGATCATAATCCTGTTGAAGATTAGCTTTCTATCTGATCATAGCATCCAAGGATTGTTGAATCTTTTCCTTTTCAATCTTTAGTTTCTCATTTTCCTAAGAGAGAGCATCATAGTCTTTCCTAAGTTGGTTGCGCGAGATTTCCTCATTAGATAGACAATGCACTAAACTTCAAACCATGGAAGAAATTACACTCAAGCGTTGAGAGCTCTGTGAGAAAAATATAAATATAAAGTTATATAAAATAACCAAAGAGAACGTATACCAAAGTTGAAGATGTAAAGTATGTTAACTTCGTAGCATCCCTCATGTACATATCAAGATTTTCTTCAATACTCAAAAATAGTCTTTCTCATCCATAGGAAAGATAGATCCATAACTTAGTCTATCCAAAACCCCTTGGATATCAATTGAGTAAAAATTAAGCAAACCTAGATTTAAAATAAGTTGGTTCCTTACATTTGGTTAGCCAGAGATGAGGAAAGAATGCGGTGACCTTTTTCACTTGGTAAAGATCCCCTTGGTCGCCTTTCTATAATAGGTGGTGCCTCTCCACGAGCTAAGAATTTTGAAGCCCTATCTTCACGTGTTTTAGATATAAGGTCAAAATTAATTGTTTTATAAGAAGTATTATGAGCACCATCAGAAGAACATGATAAAGAATGATGTTGTGATAAGTTGGACTTCTCTCTCGTTGGTGGAAGAAGCGGTTGTAATGATTTTCTTTCTTTGACAGCTTTCTTCAAAGGATTCTTATCAATACCATTGCCTTTGCGTTTTCTCTGAACGTCATAGCTGAAAAGTGATCGCTTAGCACTTGAACCTTCCATCCATATAACAGAAAGAAAGTTATTCCCACATATATAAAGAAAATAAACAAAACGAGACATTCACCTTGACTAGGACTAGAATCTTTTAAAAATGATTCATTAAGAGAAATAATGTTATGTGAGGATTGAAATTTTAATGGTGACTTATTAAGACCTAAAGAATTAGAGCTAGATGAAAAATTTGAAGTAGTTAATGACTCATCACATGAAGATGGACTGAAAGATGGCTTATGGCTTAAAGATGAAGAAGATTCTAATGCTAACCCCATCCCACTTTTACAAATTTTGAGGAGTCACGATGTCAGTAAAAGAAAGTTTCTCCCCCAAAGTCAACGATGCAATTTCCTTTGTAAAACACTCCCTCAAAGAATCAAGATTTATCTCGAATATATTCTTCCCATCCCAAGAGCAACCTAAAGGAGCCTCCCAAACTTCTTTTGGTGGAGTGACGATCAACCAATAACGTTCAAATTTCTTAGGCAAACAATGGACATTATCTCAAAAAAGTTCAACTTATGGGATCCTTTTGATGGTAACTGTGTTAGCAAGATCGGATTTACTAATTTAGAAGAAGCAATTGTAATGGCCCAAAATATATATTAATTACAAATTTTAAATGAATTACGTCAAAAAATGAGAATAAATTTTTTGCGATTTATTTTATTAAATTATTTACTAGGGAAGAGTGAGATTATGTTAACTTGAGAATTTAGTGTGAATGTGTTGCCGAGTTAGAAGAGGATTACGAAGTAAATAGCCAAAAGGGAAAAACCGTCCTATTCCATGAATCATTATGTAAACCCCTAATTCTCCTCCTCTTCACCACACACCACACATTTTTCTTCCTTCCCCACTCCTCTTCCACAGCTCAAAAACCTGCACCAACATAATTCCTCACAAAACCCTAGTGTTAGGGAGATCCGATAGCAGCCGGTGAGTAAATCTTGGTAAGTTTTCCCACTTTGTTCTTGTAATTTTTGTCATTTTTCCTAACCCTAACTTTCCAAACTCATAACTCCTTTGTTTGAGCTCTGATTTGAGCAAATGATTGCTCGTTGGAAAGCTTAATATTTATACTACTTAGTAGTAATCATATTTTGTGGTAAATCATGTTTTAAGGACTCGAAATCTTTGAACAGAAGAGGATCATGCAAGGTGACAAATTTGGGTTTTCATGACCGGAGTTTTTTTCGTGTTTCGTCGCTTAGGTAAACTTCCTTGTAGTCTATTGATAGTATTTCATGTATCAATTTATTCGGTTAATGAATGGTGAGGAAGGTTAAGGTAAGAATAGAAACATGTCTAGGGTTTGGAAGAGGAAATTGAGAGTAAGAATGTTCGGAACGTACTAATAGCATTTTACCTGACCTGAACAAACTTAATAGAGCATTAACGATGGTTGGTGTAAAAGAGAATTGAATGTGGTTGTTGGGTTAATTAGTTAATGAAAAAAGGGTTATGGAGTAAAGAAGGCAATTATAAACACTTTAGCATTCATTGATTTGAAATTATATGAACATAAGATTGATATGAAGATATAATGTTAATAATAGGGAATTTGAGTCACGACAAGAAAGGTTCCCAACCAAGACATTAGGCGTGTCGTGCGAGGTAAGTAGTACAAGCCCAACTGGTCCCTTTACTTATTTTCTCTTGAATATACGATGGTTGTTGGTTGACATATACAATGTATTTATACGATTGGTTTCATTGAATGTGTAATGATGTGAATGTTTTGATAACTAAGGTGTACTATGTGTGATTTGAGTGAAAAAATGGCATAATGAACTATGAATATGTTAAGATAACATGGAATGTGCTTGATAAAGTATGTGTTGTTGGCATGAAATTGTGGCTTTCAAACATGTCATGTTTGATGATAAATTCTTACGAGTTGTGTGAGTATATGTATATATACTTATGAGAAATGTGATGAAATACATTATGTATGCATGTTGTGTGACGCCCCAATTCGGAAAATTTATTTTTATATAAAGATGGAAAATGCCCTATATTTTTTTTTCTTTTAAAAACATTTAATCAAACACAAGTCATATAAGTGAGAGAAAACAGAAGAATGGTTTTCGATACATTAATACAAAACATT
>CANYCX012968635.1:0-18134 GCA_948193385.1 Breynia disticha f. nivosa
GTGAAGGGATTGACCCTCTTATGAAAATAAGGGAAGATATCACTAGCCGCTCGATAGGCAAGATTGGAAAGAGTGTGGTCGTACTTGAATGGAATGATTAGGTCATTCATTTGAACTTATCAATCTTGTCATAGAGATCAAGAAAGTTATTTAGCATTAAATAAAGATGTTTGAGACATAACTTAAGAAAACATGACATCGAAGGTCAGGGGAAGAATTTGAATTGTAGTAGAGCTGTTGACACCGCTCGTTAGCTATTTAATTTTGAATGGTAATAATGTCTTACTAGAAACAGCCTATGATTTATGAATTGTTAAATTCATTACCATTATTAAATAGTCCTAAAGATCTCACACGTACAACGATAAACCTAGAGGGTTAATTTTGGAATTTCACCTAGTGATAAAATTTGGCTATTAGGCCAGATCAGACATTTGAGAAATTTTTTGCAATTGGGCCTAATATGGATGAAAAAATAAATTTGGTTCGTTTTTATGCATTTAGGAAAATATTATCCAAGAGAATACGATGTTTTAAATTAAGACGTAAACGAGTTGTAAGTGGAGATAAACAAAGAAAGCATATCTTAAATTAAGATAAGATAAAATTAGTTAAAAGGACATTTCTTTTAATTCAATTGATAGGGCCAATAATGGAAATTTATTCCATTTAATTCTAGTGGATTTTTGTGAGATTTTATTAGATAAACAATATGTTTTCGCAAGCTTATCCACATTTAGGTTTTATCTAGGTTTATTCGAAGAACATGAAGATTTTGCTTATCTTAGGAGTCAAGCAGGGCTATTTTAGAGGCTTGAACATAGGAGTCACGAGCATGGATTAGAGCCTAAAGTGTTGGTCAAATGGTGCATTATGATCACTCCACTTCTAGCCATGAAAGAGGGATTGATTTTGCTTTCAAGAAAAGAAAGGAAAAGTGGGCAGAAGGTGAGTCACGAACATGACTCACCATAACCACGTTCGTGACTTGCCTTAGTGTAGCTGAAAGTTGGCCAGAAACTCAACCACGAACGTGGTGTTTTGAACCACGAATGAAGTCCATTCGAGACCCTCAATTAAGCAGCAAAATCTTGGCTAGAAGGTGAGTCACGAACGTGACTCACCATGACCACGAATGAGACTTGAGATTGGCCAAACGTGACTCAAGAATTTGAACCCTAAAGTTGGACAGAAGAGGCACCATGTTCGTGGCTCATCTTAACCACGAACGTGACTCAGAATGATGATGGAGTTCCTTGGGGAGAAAGTGAGTCACGACCATGATTTAAAAGAGTCACGAATGTGACTAACACTCTGAAGGCTAAAGTGGAGCAAACTTGGAGCAACATTGGAGGCAGAAAGCATGCCACGATCGTGACTCATTTGAATCACGAATGAGGTTCTGTATGTGTCAAACGTGACTCACTCTAAATGCCCCAAAATTTCCTTAAAATGAATGGGTTAAGTCGGGGCACTTCGGACATTTCGCAAGGGGCTGAACGGAGGCTATAAAAGGAGTTGTATTAGGGTTAGAAGGGGAATTTTTGGCTAAACATTCCTTGGAGAAAAAGAGGGAGATTTCAAGGGTTTTCTTTTCTTCTTTTGCTCATGGTTATGTCTCCTTTATTTATCTTTTCTTTATGTTTAGTGTTAGCCATATTAGGCTAAATAGTTGTTGGGTTTTCCTAAGATGTAAATAGAATCTATGCTTGGCTTACTTGTTGGATTTGAGGATTGTGCTTGAATGAAAAATCTTTTGCTTGAATGTTGATTATTTGATTGGGTTTATGGATGAATGATAGTTTAGGCATTTTGTGATTGATTGCTTGAAGATAACCTATTGTGATTGCGATAGAAAGAGCGAAGTAATTGATTAAAGGCATGTGAATGATCCATAGTAGTGACATGCTAGGATTAGATCCTATTGCACCTTAATTAATCGGATGCTAGTTTAGAACATTAGATTTCAAACTTGTCTTATCATTCACTTTTAGTAATTTTGTCTTGGAATTGAGAAAGCCGATGGATAAGAAGGCTAATCAAATAGTGTTAGGATCAATTGGATAGAAATATACCAATTAGTACTTAAGTGTTCGATGAAATGCCTATGTGACCAAATGGCCTTGCCTAGTTTAATGTATCACGAAAGTAGAACAATATCTAGGTTTGAGGATGCAATTTTGAGCATCCCGAATGGGACTATTAATTGACGATAATACGAGAACACCAACGTTAGCCTCAATCCATTTTATTAACTAAATGTGGATCTATTGAAGTCTAGGAAAGCCCAACACTCTTACTTATTGTTTACAGTTTTATTTTCTCTTGCATTTACTCTTTTTGTTCAAATCTCAACCATCAATCTATCATGTTTACTACTTTCATTTTCTTTACTTTCAGCACCAAATTAGATTAGATACTACGTTCCTCGAGATATTCGATCCCGGGAGTCATACTTTCGTGGTAAAACTACACCGGCCTAGTACTCTTGCTAGACACCGGTCAAGTTTTTGGCGCCATTGTCGGGGAACGGCGTATTTATTTTGGTTTAGTGCTTGTTTGTTTTTCTAACATCTGCATTGTTGTTAGTTTCTTCTTTTTGTAGGTTTGAGTTTTGTTTATGCTTCTCTGAGGTCACAATCATCCGGAAGAACTCATCAACTACTATCCAAAAATAGAAAGAGTGATTTCGGAACGAAGGGTTAGGAATAGACGAATGGAAACGCAACTGGTTTTGATGAGGGGGTCCGTGTGCCAGAGGGTGGAGTCACTAATGAAATGGGTGCGGATCCTATGTTGTTGAGACGGAATGGTAATGGTAATGGTAATAGAAATGGCCATAATGATAATAATGGGGTGGATGGGAGACAAGCTCTACTGCCTCAAGGAGGGATTGGACATCCCCCCAGGGGAGTTTTGAGGGATATTCAGAGGTCGGTCATTGGAGTGTCTTCGTCTTGTATTGTGTTGAGCCCAGTTGCAATAAATTATGAGTTGAAGGGAGTTCATTTCAACATGCTTCCTTCATTCCATGGAATGGTATTGGAGGATGCACTATCTTTTTTCCGAGAATTTTATACGACACTCCAAACTTTCCCACTTCATGGATTGAATGAGGATGAGCTCCGATTGCACTGTTTCCCTTATACCTTGAAGGATAGGGCAAAGACATGGTTAATCAACTTATCGGAAGGTTCCTTAGGGACATGGGATGAGGTGTACAATAAATTCATGGCCAAGTATTACTCACCTCAAAAGTATATCAACCTAAGGAGCAAGATATGCACATTCACACAACTTGATGGTGAAGCTTTCCTTGGGGCGTGGGAATAGTTCAAGATGTTCCTCACGCAATGTCAACATCACCAATTTCCTTTATCTTTACTGACTCAGTTCTTCTATGAAGGGTTGTCTCTGGGAAACCAAGCGTTGATGGATAATGCTTCCAAAGGCTATGTGGTAGATAAAATGGCAGAGGAACCATGAGACATTTATGAGTTGGTGGCCAATAATACTCAAAACAAGGCCATTAGAGGGACAAAAGGAGCTAATGTGAGTCAAGTGTCCTACCACAATCCAGATTTTAATTCAAAGATTGAGGAATTGACTAAGTGTGTTAAGACCATCACGAGGGAGAAGGTTGCTAGGGTTGAGACCCCATGTGGTTTATGTGGAGGTTAGGACCATTCCAAGGACACTTGTGGATATGGGCCCGATATGATTCAAGGAGGTGCTGAGGAGGCTAATTTTGCTAGAGGAGGAAAACTGAACCAACCCAATGACCCTTACTCCAACACTTACAATTCGGGATAGAGGAACCACCCCAACTTTGGATGGAAAAACAATTCCAGCTACCAAGCACCACACCAATGAAATCCCTACCCACCTCCTAAGCCAAACAATTATCCATCCCAGCCGTTCCAACCTAGGGACCAACCCAACTTTCAAAGATCTCTATTTCCAAGACCCACCTACCCACCACCACCAACTCAAAACCTAAACAATCCTATATAATCAACCTTCCAAGACACTAAACCTAAAATGAAGGAGTTATTCATGAAAGCAATGGAAAAAATGGAGCAGTTTATGGATTCTCAAGTCGAGACCAACAAGAGCATTCACCAATTTATGACACTCAAGAATCCACCAATTGCCAAGTGGAAAATTTTATGCAAACTCAAGCTTCCGTTAACAAGTCTACCTTGGCTACATTGCAAGGATTTAACATCAAGTAGGACAATTGGCGAAGCAAGTGGAAGAGAGAGAGAAAGGAAAACTCCCTAGTTCATCCACACAAAATCCAAGGGATAGTGTTTTTGCTATCACATTGCGTACCAGGAGGTTGTTAAAAGAAAAGATAGTTGATAATGGATTGGGCGAGAAGAAGGAACAAGGTTCAGGTGGGGTTGAGAAGGCTAGAGAGGACACTCATGTGGAGAAGAATGATGATGGAGCTAGGACAGGTAATGTTGTTGCTAAGAAAACCCCTAAGGTTGTGAAGTGGTCAAATGCCAAAAAGAATAGGGATATACTAGAGGAGGACATCACTTTTATGCCTCCTCGACCATTTCCTGAAGCCATCGAGGCCACTCCCAAGACTGCAGAATTTTTGAAATATTTAGAGTGGATGAGGGAAGCTCACTTCAAGATACCATTTCTCGAGGCTGTCTCTCATATGCCTAAGTACACCAAGTTTATTAAGGCACTCATCTCCAACAAGAAGAAGTTAGAAGAATATGCCTCTATGCCTTTGAGTGAGGAATGCAGTGCAATAATCCAGCAGAAGCTCCCTCCAAATTGAGAGATATGAGAAGTTTTCGAATTCCCATATCTATTGGGACATTGGACATCGATAGGGCACTATACCACTTTGGAGCTTCTATCAACCTTATGCCTCTATCTTTGCATGAGAAGCTTGGATTATGGGAGCTTAAATCGTGCACGATTTATTTGTAACTTGTGGATCATTGCATCAAGTATCCAGAAGGAAAGGCAGAGGATGTGTTGATTAAAGTTGGAAAATTCTTCTTATCCGCTGACTTATTTGTTTTGGATATGGAGAGGGGCTCCAACTTGCCAATCATACTTGGGAGGCCATTCTTAGCCATGGTTAGGGCTGTGATTGATTTGCAAGATGGGAAGCATACACTCCGAGTAGAAAATTAAACGCTAGATTTTGACGTTTATTAAGCTATTAAGTGTCTGATAATGGATGAAGAGGTATTTCAAGTGGAAGTGATGCATGCAGTGGTTGGCGGAGAGCCCATGTGCGAGGAGAAAGTGTCCAGCAAAATTAAGGAAGGGATTGGCAACAAAGCAAGTGTGGGGGGACGAAGTAGGAAGAAGAGCAAACACTTGTGTCCAACGCCATTCAAGGATGACAAGAAAAAGAACTTCATTCCAGCTTTTGCCACACGAACACTTGTACGGACGACTGGCAGTCACATGGAGACCTTTCCTTGGAGTATGAGGAGAGCCAAACCTCAAGCATCATTGACAGCCACCATGTCTGACAACATTGCAGAGGCCACGCCAGAGACCGAATCAGAGACCGTGATGATATGACCTTTCGAAAAGACGCTAAACTACCCATATCCGCAATGACGTAAAACTATGTCAATAAACTATCTTTCCTTTATTGCATCACTTAGTTGCATCCCTATTTATTTTGATTTCTTTCTTTAATTTATTATGTCTCCATTAATCATATAGGAGCATGTTTCTACTTATGACTTGCATTTATCTTATTTTTATTTTGTGCTCTTGTGTACAACTCTTTTTGTTGCCTTTTGTAAAGTTAGTGTAAATGAATGAATGCCACCACCAAGGACGCAACCTTGTGAATGGAAATAGCGAGCGACTAATTGAGAGAAGCTTTCTCTTTCCCTTTCCCTCTTCTTTATGCTCAACTTTTACATACCAATGTTGTCCTCAATATTTTGTTGATTGCATGTTTAATTGTGACATTGAGGACAATGTCAAACTTAAGTGTGGGGGAGGGGTTTATGATTTTGTTTTCATTTCATTTGTGGGTTGGGGATGTGCATGCGCTCAAAAGTGCGGAAATTTTTCCAATTTTTTCGCAAAATTCTTCAAATTTTCCATCAAAATTTTTGCACTTTCTTTGTGAGTAAATGTGTAAGTTGTATTGAATTGTGAGTGAAATTGATATGTAATGTATGGTTGAAATTTTTCAAAAGAGAACTTGTATATAATGGCGAGTGTAGGTACATAATTGCAATTGAGGACCTTAGACTTGGTCTTGCAAAGCTATGATGGGCTAGCTTGAATGGTTGTGTGGGATGATTGTTGAGTTTCGTAAGGGAGGTGTAAATGGGCAATATTTGTTGGAATTTGAGGCTTAATTGCTTCTATCTGCACAAAAGAATTGGAGAGTTTAGGCCTACGAAAATTTAAAAGAAAGAATGCTTGAAAATTGTCACTGGTGCTCATAATAAAAATAAACAGACTATGAATGGCAGGGAGTGCACGCCAAAAGCGTGTCACTTTTGTGTTCGCTAGAAGACTTAAGAAAATAAATGTTTTCGAATGACTGGGAGTGCGCGCTAAAAGCAGGTCACTTTCGCGTTCGCTAGGAAAAAATTTGAATAAAAATAAGAGCACAATCTAAGAAAAACATTGTAGTGTTTCGAAAAATGATTTAGGCAAAAATTCAAATTTTTTTTGTGTTGATATGATGCAAGAGAGTAAATCTGATGCCAGCAAGTGTTTTCACCTAGAGATACCGCCAAACTCGGGAATTTGATCACCAATCGTTTGAGTCCTTGAATATTTTTCTTGGGTAAGTTCAGGTATCATTAACAGTTGATCATGTTATGTGAAAGGTTGCTATTATGTGCTAGGGATCTTGAATATGATTGAGACAATGAATTCATTTTGATCCGAGCTATTAACCCCTATGTTTGATTTGTTTTGCTCGAGACGAGAAAAAGCTTAACTGTAGGGGAGTTTGATAGGGCCAATAATGCACATTAATTCCATTTAATTCTAGTGGATTTTCGTGAGATTTTATTAGATAAACCATATGTTTTTGCAAGCTTATCCACATTTTGGTTTTATCTAGGTTTATTTAAAGAACATGAAGATTTACTATGTTTTGATGGAAAATCATGGCACATCGAGTAGGGCTATTTTGGAGGCTTGAACATAGGAGTGATGAGCGTAGATCGGATCCTAAAGTGTTGGTCAAATGGTGCATTATGATCACTCCACTGCTAGCCATGAATGATGGATTGATTTTGCTTTCAAGAAAAGAAAGGAAAAGTGGGCAGAAGGCATATAACCAAAATCATGCTTATGTAAGCCAAACATACAAGTCATACATCACATCAACCCATACCATTTGACAAGTATTTACTTAAGACATGATTTACCTTCATATCCCACTCATCTCCACATCAAAATCGAACATACATAGCTCATTTATAATTTCTCAAAGGCATATAACCAAACTAATGCTTAATCAAGCCACTAATATATAATTCATCATTCATAAAACAAGCAACACACATATAGTCAACCATTCATAACAAAACACACTAAAGTAAGTTTCAAAAGCACTTACCTCAAGGTCCAGGTAAGCTTGCCTTCCTAGCGACGTTACAATTCCATTCCAATTTTCATTCCTAAAATATTTTATGCACATCAAAATCCATTATCATTTCAAAGTAAATAATTAAAGTCCCTTCACCATAATACATTTTAAGCTCTCTTAGCCCTCTTATTCCATTCGATATTTCCTTTCATTAATTCCCATTTGTATGTTATAAGTGTAACATCCTTGTCTTAAAACCTTATGAGTAATAAGATAATTAAAATGATTAATAATTTATTAAATTGAAAGAAAAGAGTAGTGAATTGAAGGTTGACAAAAAGTTGACCTGAAGTATTTACGAAAGAGAAAAGAAAAAGAATAAAAGAAAATAATTAATTAAAAAAAATAAATAAAATAAAAAAAAATAATAAAATAATCGTATAAGTATAAAAACTAAGAAAAGCTACAGAACCTCCCAGGAAAGTTTCAAAACTTAAAAAAAAAGAGAGAAGCGTGAGGAAGAAAGGAAATAGAGGGACGGGAGAGAAGTTAGAGAGAGAAAGAGGAAATTAAGTCAGGAAACAAGTTCGAGATATAGAATCGATCGTAATCTCGAGCCGAGAACTTATCGGCATAAGAAAAACAGGTAAATTTCGAAGTTTACCGTAAATTTTTACGAGTTTTCATATTGAAGTTTTCGTATAATCGAGTCTAAATTAGAAATTAAGCTAAGAAAATGATTTGAGATATCAAATCATTCGTAGTTTCAAGCTGGAAATTTAGTGAGATTATTCGTCAAATTGTTTTGAATTTATTCGTAATAGAATTAATTAATAATTAGAGAATTGAGTTTGAAATTGAGTTAGAAATACGTTATATTTAGTTATTCCTGATTTGAGTAACGATAGGAAAAGGGTTAGCAGTTCTACGTAAAGTATGGACTTGCTAATTAAAGAATAAAGGGCGTATTAGCGTAACACAAAGCTTAATCCATGGATGTGTTAACTAATACGATCGGTATTCTGGGAATATAATGGAATAATAAAGTTTGGAATATCCAACCTATTACTATGGATTTACTTCACGTAACTTAAAGTTAAGTAAAAAGTAACGAGAATGGTAAAGATGTAAATGATAAGAAAAATTTTTAAAATATACGTAATTAATATGATAGTTAGATTAGGATGTTTTAATTTGGTATTAGATCAGGGACATGGTCCCTGGAATTGTGTGAAAGTGTTGTTGTTTGATATGTTTGATGTGTGTATTGTTTGTTAACTGTTCTGATCATGTTTGCATTTCATTGATAGATATGACATCCAGCTCCAGACTGTATACAGAGAGAGAAGGAGCAGCGGATCCACACGGGACATTACTAATGTCTGACTCTAGATTAGGATCTAAACATGATCCTTATGACCCAAATTATCCCCAGTACAGTCCAGCTTACCCGTATCCACCACCACCTCCACAGTATTATCCTGTATATCCATTGTTGACTCCTATCCAGGTGAAATCCAAAAACTTTAAGGAATTGAAAAAGTTGGGATCTGTTGAGTTTAGAGGTACTACTGATCCACAGTTTGCTGAGGACTGGTTGAATCAGTTGCTCCGTGTTTTTGAGATGATTGAGGCGACTATACCAGACAGGTTGGAGTTAGTTATTTCTTTATTACAGGGGGACGCGTAGAGTTAGTGGAGGACAATCCCACATGCTTTAGAATTTCCGAGGGTATTGACATGGGTGGATTTTGTACGGGAGTTCAGAAGGAAATTTTCACCCAGCGTATATGCAGATGCGAAAAGGAGAGAGTTTTTAGCATTAAAGCAGGGAAAGATGACAGTGACGGAGTATGAGCTACAGTTTACTCATCTTTCATATTTTGCAGCGATTTTGATCGAGGATGAAAAGGAGAAATGTAAGATGTTTGAGAATGGATTGAATAGGGAGATTCATAGACAGATTCCTCATACAGAGATACCAGATTATACAGTATTGAGGGATGCTGCTATTAGAGCTGAAGAGGTGTTGAAAGTTGAGCAAGATTTTGAGGAGAGAATTATTAAGGATAAAAGAAAGAGGGTTGTACCACAGGGCGAGACTAGTAGGTCTACGAGGAGGCCTGAGTTCACTCAGAATCGATCTGGATACCGAGGATTGACCGCAGGTAGATCACGACCATCTTATTCGCAGACACAGTCTTATCCACAGACATAGTCCTATCGTGGTAGAGGTATCAGTCGAGGACGAACGAGTGGATCAGAGTCAGTGACAGGACCTATTAGAGTTGTATGTCCCTAGTGTCACAGGTTTCATACAGGGGAGTGCAGGAGGATGGCTGGTGGTTGTTATATTTGTGGCCGACTAGGACATTTTATGAGAGATTGTCCAGAGCATGTGACTGGAGAGGGATCTATTGTTACTGCACCTCTTGTACAGTCTGTTGCACAGAGTAGTGAGCCTGCAGCTATAGCCAGTGGTGGTTTAGGTAGGGAAAGAGGTAGAGCAGGTTCAGTTGCGAGCAGAGGTGTGTGAGCCTCGAGTGCTCAAGGACAGACTAGGGTGTTTGTTATGTCTCGACAGGAGGCTGTTGATGCTCCTGAAGTTATCACTGGTGAGTTGTATATATTTGATGTTCTTGCTTATGTTTTGATAGATCCAGGTTCTAGTCATTCATTTATAACTCCTCGAATAATACAAACAATAAAAGTCAAACCAGAACCATTAACCTAGAGATTAGGAGTCCATACTCCTTTTGGGGAAATGATATGGGTTAATGTTGTATATAAAGATTGTAAATTAAAGATACAGAACACAGAATTGACAGCCAATGTTATCCTATTAGACTTAACAGATTTTGACCTTATCCTAGGTATGGATTGGTTAGCTCATCATCGAGCTAATGTTGACTGTTTGACTAAAGAAGTAATAATCGAATCCGGAGATAAGAAAATAATGTTTTGCGGGGAAAGAAAGATAGTGCCTAGTTTTTTATATCGACATTACAAGCTTTTAAGTTGATCCGAGACGGATGTGATGCTTATCTAGCACATGTAGTCGATAGTACGAAAACAACAAAAGATGTTGACGGAATATCAATAGTAGACCAATTTTCCGATGTTTTGCATTACGTAGGTCTTCTTTAGAGATGAAAATATTTCCCAAAGATATTTCAAAAATATCTATTATATCCACTGACTCTGTTTCATTTTCACCCTCAATTATTTCTCCTTCATTAATGTAACTGTCAAAGTCTTCTTCCATTTTTTGAAGCATATTGTGTCAAATTTTCAAAATATTGCATAATTTTTGGATTCTTTGTATTTATCTGAAATAAAACAAATTTACTGTCAAAAATAAAATCATTTGCGTTAAAACAAATAAAAGAAAAGTTAGTTTGTTTTACCATGTTTTCCAAGCTTTCATTTTCAGCTTCTTCGTTCATTCGAACAATATATGTTTCTGTAATTTGCATTAATTGATAATCATTCAGATATATCCAATATCTTAGGATACATTGTTTCATCCAATGATTTTTTTTCCAATTCTATATAGAATTGTAGGTTCTAATCATTTGAAATGCTAAGTGGCTGACATTATTCTTCTATTTTTAATCATATATTGAAACAATAGTTGCTTCCACTCAAATCGAGGTTTCTTATTTTTGTTTTGTAGAGAGTCTTGTAATTGACATTAATTTGCAACAAGGACTGATTCTCGCCAAAAACTTGATTCTCACCAAATTTTTGATTCTCGTCAAAGATTGAGTCTTATCAAAGATTGATTCTCATCAAAGACTGATTCTCATCAAAGACTGTTTCTTATCATAGACTATTTCTCATCAAAGATTGTTTCTCTTCAAAGATCGTTTCTATTCAAATACTTATTCTTATCAAAGACTGATTCTTATCAAAGATTGTTTCTCGGTCAAAGAATGTTCCTATCATTTTCTTATGTAATGTGTATTTTATGTCTCAGGTATGTCTTCTGTAAGAAAATCTCTCTTTCAGCAAGCGGCTAGTCGTAAGGAGGCTTCTTTAAAGTGTAAAGTTGATGAGATTCCTCAGAGATGTTCGAAAAAAGACTTCTTCTGAGAGGAATGACATGCTTGGATCTCATGGTGAAGATTCTTCTTCTCGACATTGGGAGAGATTTCATGTTGTTCCTAGATCCAAGTTTGATAGATCTATCAAGGGAAATTCTTCTTGATCTCATTCTTTAGCATTCCTTATAAAGGATTCACGTGACTCTCAAAACTATGATGTTGGAGAAGATGTAATTCGTCCCATAAGAAGACTTCTTGAGAGTGAGAGGGATTGTCGTCTTCTTCATCCTTCCTTGGAAAAAGCTTTGACAGAAAAAAGATGAATTTGGAGCCTGACTTGCTTAATTTAGATTCTATTGCCATGCATGGTGTTGCTCATAAACTTCTTTTTTTTCTTCCATTCTTTCACCAAATGAGAAGCCTTATTTTCTTTGTGATTTTGAGGCTAACATGGATATTTGTATGACTAAAATTGCCAAGGTAGCTCAACATTTGGCTATGACATGTTCTCAAGGGTTATGTATTGACCATCATTTGCAGAATCAAGATATGTTGCTTACAAGCTTTTTTAGTGATGATTGTCAAATGATCTCCTGACTTTGTTGCTTTTACTCCTCTGTAAGAGCTCTCTATTGCTTCTTGGTATCTTGGTGGCCTTTGGTGAGGATTCTTTTTTTTATCTTTAGCGGTCTCATGTCTCCCACTGTAAAAGTGTATCTCACCTTCACCTTTATTTGTCTGCTCACGTCGAATATTGGGTTGGCTCCCCATATGCATTACTTTCCCTTCAACAACGTCAGTTGAAATTGCTTGTGGCAGATTCCCTTGATGATTTGGTTCTCTCACCTCCAAAAATTGATGTAGAAGCTTTTGGGTCTCCTCGTACTGGCGTTTCAATGCTTCGAATTCCTCCAAAGAAACTGTGGCAGCTGAGGTTAAAACATCCTAAACTTATTATCATGTTATCATATACTAACCATTCAATTAATCATATTTTTAACGTATATTTAAAAACTTTCTTTTTTTATCGTAGTTTTAGTTAATCATATAAGATATTTTTTTATACTCATTCAATCATTTCAATATTTTTAGATATACCATTACAACTTAATAGGTTGTATATCCAGAATGCAGATCATTTTAATCAACACACCCATGGACTCAGTCTTGTGTTGATCTAATACGTCATCTATTCCATACTACACTAAGTCTGCATCATTTAAGTATAGCTTGTGTATAATGGCTGTAATATGAGATATCCATATAATCAACCTAACACCAATCCTACAAACCAAACATAATCAACAGTACAATCTCTTACAAGTAGATATATCATTCTCTCAAAATCAACATGCACCTCACCTGTACTATTATCTAGAATAAAAAACAATACTCATATATATATATATATATATCAATCCAACATCATCCAACAATAACAACAAATATCTCAATCAACTAGTATCGGTTAATACAACAAAATCATATACGATATACACACAATATGCAAATGCCAAACATGTGGACTCCTTAGCTGGTATTCGGTGAAGAGAGATAAAATATGGAAGTAGCACCCGACCTACCTGTAACGTCTGAAAGTCTAACTCAATTCAATACTGGATCCTGAAACAAAAATCACAGTTGATGAGTTGTGGGCTCAGTGAGTAGTTAATAATTTAAACCATTTAATAACAATCTATTAAGTAATTCCATTTTCAGTATTATCATATCAAATATATAAACGTAATAATATATGCCAATTGTAATTGAAATGCATTTCCTGTAATCAGGATCATATACGATCATATATTGTATCATGCAATCATATAACAGTGAGATAAAATAACATACCTGTTTACATTTTCGTTTTGTATGTACCTGTTTGCATTTAGATCATATAAATGCATTCGTTGCCATTTTTATACTATTTCCACATTTTTTTCATTTAATTACAAGTCATAAATAATATCTAGCATTCATATAATATCAGATATTTAAATTGTGTATTAAATTATATTTTAAGTGAGTTAGACTACTCACCTGCTAGCTGAAATACTCTGACTGAGGCGTACTCGTGTCTTACCCATCTCGCCTACTCTGTCGTCCGATATAATCATATACGAAACTCTCTATAAAACTCAATATAATCACATCTTAATATGCATGCTCCTATTTTAATCCTATCAATTTCTCATCTTATCGATTATTCGAAATTTATAACTTTTAAACGACTTTCACAATCAATTGTATACATAAACTTCGTAATTTAACTCCGAGAATTTTTAATAACAACTTACCAATCGATACCCTGCTCGATTATACGATCAATTTTGTATTTCCAACTCGATTTCTAGTTGTTTCCCGTAAGATTCATGTTTCTTTCCCTCTGTTTCCTTTCTTCGAACTCTCCAGTTCTCTTCTTTCTATTTCCTATCTCAATATCACTTTGTTATGCTTTCATTTTTCTTCCCGAGTCCTTTTTATACCTTAATTTGCTAGCACCAGCTTCAATTTCCAAGTTAACCGAGAAAATTCCACAAAAACTGAACTACACATGGTAATACCCTTACTACATGTTGTGGCATTAGACTATACGTTGTAGTGCCCACAACGTGCAGTATCATTTCTATACTACACGTTGTAGCTACCACAACGTGTAGTATTTATCCATCCCCTGTACTTTTTATTTTTCTGGCAACCTTTTTCTTTTATGTTTCCTTATAATCAACCATTTGTCAACTCTTATTTACCCTCTTTTTTCTCTTAATTTACTGACTAAATTATTAATTTTAATTATTTATTTTAATCATTTGATTAATTAATTATAAGGTTCAAAGATGAGGATGTTACAGAGGTAATAGGAAACCTAACCTGCTTCATGAGGACTGGAGTGTCAATTCTCCTCTTGAGCTCCTTCTTGTTGGCTTCCTATTTGAGATCTGGTTTGCACCATCTTATCAAAATGTAAAGCAGATATCCCTACTTTTTATTCTTGAAAAGTAAAGTATTTTCCATAGACAGTGTCAATTGTTGTTCCCTGAAAATAACAATGAAAATGAATCTTCACTCTTTGAATATATTCTGCAAAAAATAACACAAATCAGAGAGTCAAAAGTTTTTTCCTCCGATTACACTCTGATGCTTAAGTCAGTAAATGAAGATAGGGTTGATAATTTTGACAGAGTAATAACGGATCATTACAGCGTACCTTGAATGAGCAGCAGAGAGTCTATTTATAGACATGAAGATATCTATTGTGTTACGTTCTTTCTTTTGATTTTGACTTTTGAATTCCACTTTGCATTCAATATTTAATATTTGAATGTAACATATATCGTATCTTTAATAAGGACATTTATCTGACTGATTCTTTAAAGAGTACACTATATTTGGACTATTCTTCAATAAGTATATTGTATCTTGACTGATGCATGTATCTGACTTCTTATTAATATACACGTAGTACATAGGTCATAACCCATAACAATTATGATAATTTTTTTACAAAAAAATTATTATTTAATAATGATTATTAGTTTATAATCTAATTTAATCATTCAAATGATTGCTAAAATTAATATGATTAGATTATGATTCAAATTATTATTTCAGATAAAAATAATTAATTGATAAATGAATTAGTGGTTGGATTTGAGTAATAATTACTTAAATGATTGGATAATCATCGGATAAAAATAATTACTTAAATAATTGATCAAACTAGTGAAAAATCATCAATCACTTATTCTTGCTAATTATTTTGTCAATTACCTCTAAAAATTAATTAGTTTTTATCTATTTTTTTCCGATTACTTTTTTTTTCCTTCATATGCTAAAAAATCCGTTGATATATACAATATGTAAACTATTATAACTGCACCAAATTATTATATATTTAAATTTCGTTTGTTTGAAAGAATTTATTTTTTGAGAAAATATTTTTTTAATTTTTTAATATTTATTATTAACAGAAAATAAATAAATAAATTATAATTTAAAAATTAATGAAAAAATAATAATTATTTTTAACATATTTATAAAAAAATTAATTTTTTATCTAAAATATAGAATTATATTTTTATTTATATTTTTAAAAATTTAAGTATGAAATATCAGAAAATATAATTTTGAAAAATAAAATTCAGAAATATAGAAAATATTTTCCAAAGTAAATCAATTTCCGTCAAACAAACGAACATTAGACTCTGTTTGTTTGAAAGAATTCATTTTCTGAGAAAATATTTTCTTAATTTTCTAACGTTTCTTACCAACAAAAAATGAGTCAATAAAATTATAACTTAAAAATCAACAAAAAAAATAATTATTCTTAACATATTTTTAATGAAAATATTTTTTTATTTAAAATATAAAATTATATTTTTTTATATTTTTAAATATTTGATTATGAAATACAAAAAAAACAAAATTCTGAAAAATAAGATACAAAAACATGAAAAAATATTTTTAAAGAAAATCAACTCCTGCAAAACAAACGGAGCATTATTAATGATATTTAGAATAAAGTATCAATTTTTGACAAGATAATTCGATCAGTAAAAACATGTTTGTAACGACATGAATTTAATTTTTACATTTATGAAATAAATAATACTCCCTCCGTTCCCAAATGTTTGTCAATTTAAGATTTTCACACAAATTAAGAAAACTGATAAATAGGGTATAATATGACTTACTTACCCTTCTAAATAAAGAAGATGCTGAAAAAGAGAATGAAGAAAGAAAACTAATTGGAGTAATTGATGGGTATTTTAGGCAAAATAGTGATAAAAAATTAGATTAACAATCTTTAAGGAACAAGAATTTAATGCTAAATTAACAAACATTAAAGAACAGAGGGAGTAACATTTGTTAGGAAATACTCCCTCCGTCCCATTTTATGTGACACAAAAGTGTCATTTTGATGTCCCAAAACAAATGACATTCTAAAATATTTTACACTATTTTACCTAAACTAACCTTCATTGATTTCTCTTTTCACCAATTATAAACAAGTAATAAATATTTTTACTCCTAAGTCAAACAATAAATATGGATAAAATAGGAAAACACAATACTGCAGTGGCGGAGCTAGAAAATTTTGACGGTGGGTGCGCTAAACTTCTGGTGAAGTGGAAAAGCCGCTTAAAATCGATGGGAGTTCGCAAAGTGATGTCAAGCCCGTAGGGACCAAAACGACTATTTTTCCCCCTTAGTTAAATGTATTGTGAGCAGAAGGTCTCTTGTTATGTTGGATTTGGTAAAATTGTAAATTGTTTCATTTTTTTTTTGAAATAGTTTCAATTTTTGTTAAGTCAAAAGTATCTATCAAATTGAAAGGGAGTACATAAAATTAATTTGTCAAATAATTAATTGAACTTGTAACTTGTTAAAATATATTTTTAAATTAATTATAGTGAATCAAAACATGTTAAGTACTGTAATCGTTGAAATGAATTCAATTTAATTCAAATATTTGTATCATTTAGTTATTGTCACGAAAAAAATATGGAAATTAATCACTTGTTTACTGTTATGAAAATATCCATTAATGTGATGTAGATGATAGGAGAAATAGTCTGCTAATCATGCAATTGGACCAATGTATATATGTAGGTTGAACAGTTTGTGCATAACTTGGCACAAGCATATGAAATGAAATAGAGCAAACAATTGTATTAAAAAAAAACATAGAGCAAACAATTATTATTATAATAATAGAGAGAGGTAAAATTTAGCTAATTTATGGGAGTTTCATATGGGTTTAAAAGGTCCAGAAGAAAGTGTGGAAAATTAAAAATTGATTTTCCTCTCATAAATTGTCAGCAAATACGGCATATCGAGCCCACCACAGCCACCGCTACGAATGACCTCGTTCAGTCCATCTAGCCTCGGAAGTGCCCCTCGTGAGGGAGCTTCATCCTTACCTCCTAGAGCGAGCCTGAATTAGTTCCAGCCAATGTGTTGAAAATATTGGGTGGTTAAAAAAAAATACTCATCCCTCACATTACCACCACCAACCACCACCACCCACCTTTCAAAACCATCTTAAAAAAAAGTCAAAACCACGCACTCTCACCTCCGGTCCCTTGTTAAAATCAAACCCATCAATTTTAAACCACCCACAACCATTGTCGGCCCCATGTTAAAATCAAACCCATCAATTTTAAACCATCCGTCTCACTCGTCAAAACCGACTACAACCACCACATCGCAACTGCACTTCCACCGATCACTGTCATTGTTGTCTTCATCTCCCAACCACTCGCCAGCGAGTGGTGCACCCTCCTCTTGAGATCGGTCGGTGGGTGCACCACCGGGAATAAACCTTACAGAAGCCCCTGTATTAGGGGTTGCTCCGGTGCCGGTTGGGCGCCCGACAATACTAATTAATGCAAAAGAAAAATTTGATTTCAAATAAAAAAATCTTACCTAAATTGAGTCGGAGGGAGTAACATGACACTATTCGACAAGTGAAATACGAATCACAGCTCTAAGTTCAAGGCAGTGAAATCACTTTGAATGCGTCGCTGGAA
>CANYCX012970500.1:0-20594 GCA_948193385.1 Breynia disticha f. nivosa
ATTATATAAATATTATTTATTTTACAGATAATGTTATTTAATAAAAAAATACAATTACAACCTAACTCATATTTCATCTCTTATAATCCTCTCTGTCTCGCATTTATCAATGTTTTTGTTTTTTAAATTTTAGGTAAGACTTGGCTAATTCACGAACCAAGAGTAAGGAGCATCCTTTTGAGTAGTCTAGTGAACTAGCAGACCATTGAGCCTATATGTCTCTCCAAACGCCGCTACAGCTCCAAAATTCAAACCCCCACCCTTAATGTGAGAGTTAAATTCTTTAATCGTTGAAATTACAGACTGAGTATTTATAAATCAATGTGTGATATAAGAAGTGACTCAAAGCAGTAATTAAATTGGACAAATCAACATAACCCTTTTAAACCTTTTCAAGTGGGATGACTTTTGTCGAAGAAAAAGGTTTATAATAATTCGATATAATAAAAATAAATTTATATTTTTAATTTGTTTAATAAAAATAATTTAATTTACGTATTCTATATATTTTTAATTAAATAAAAAAAACTTCAATGACCTTATAAAGAATCTCATATTAAAATAAAATAATAGTTTAAAAAAATGAGTGTTTGACAATTGATTTGACGTGAAAAATAATTAAACAATTGATTTGATATCATTTGGTTATCAGATTTGACCTTTGAATTTAGCAATCGTAAAACTTGGGTGGGACGGCAATAGAGAGTGCGAATTGCAATTTCGTTTATTGTTGTCTCTATTTTGTATTTTCTTTTTATCGTGTATTTTTATAATATTATTTTTTTACTGCATCTTATTTAATACGGTTTTAAACTTATTTAGTTTTTATCTCTTCATAAAATTTTTGGATTCCTTACTAATTTTTATTAAATATTTAATAAAATGACTGTACTGACAATTAACAATTTGGTGAAGTATTGTGGACTGTATTTAAATATAATAAAAGATTTATAGAAAAAAAATTAATAAAATAAAGAATTAATAAATATTAATATAATATTGTTATAAATTTTTTAACGAGATTTATGATTAGACATACTCGAGTAGAGTTGCTAAAATAGGCCCGGAACCGGCGGGTCGGACCGGAACCGGACCTGCCTGATCCGCCGGTTCCTGAACCGGACATGAACCGGCCGAACCGGAACGACAGTTCAAAAACCGGCCCAGAACTGGAACCGGACCGGTCTGAACCGTACCCTAGACGGACCGGTTCTGGTTCAAAAATTTCCCGAACCGTGAACGCCAGTTTGGACTCAGAACCGGCAATTTCGGCCCGTTTTCCACCTCTATACTCGAGAGGTGGATGAATAAATATAGAGAGATGGAAGTGGGTGAAGATTCCTCCATATGTTGCAGATACAGCAGAGATTTGAGAGTGAAAGGTTTATTCAGCTTTGGAATAAAAATCATTAAACAACTGCCTCCACAAATGGGGGGCGAAATTTTCGTTAATAAGTCATAATTATGTGAATAATTTTTTTATTAAATATTATTATTTATGATATAAACATTATAAAAATTAAATTTATATTATTTTATCATGTATAATCATATACTCATTAATTGTATTATCGAATCAGAAATTGTCAATAGAGAAACTCTCTAAAAATTTCTCTTTAAAAGTCAGATGCAATTAAAGACTTTTGAGCTTAGTTGTTTATCCTTTCTTCTGCCCATACTTCCACAACGCCTTTGTCACCTTCCCATTTTGTTCACTCTCTCACGTTAATACAATTTATAACATAAATTTATTTTTTGTATTTTATATTATTAATAATAATATTTAGTAGGAAATAGTACGTTATAATTATCATACAATTAAACTGAATTAACATTTTTAATGTTTTACTCTCTTTTTTTATATTTAAATATGATTTATGAATATACGATTACGAATTCAACATGAGTGATACGAGTTTAATTTTTATAATTTTTATCTTATCAGTGATATATGATAGAAAATAACACAATACGATGATGACGTAACTAATACGAATTAACAGTCTTTTACCCTCTTTTTTCTTTTATCATGTTTCGGGGAAATTTTTCTCTCCTTTTGGTATAACAGCAACCAAAAAATACTAGATAGTTGAGCGGAAATGTTCTAATTTAAGTAGAGATTTTGAGTTTGAGTTCTAGGTACGCAGCTGCGTTAAAACTCGGTTGAGAGAGCTTTGCTGCCCTTGTGGTCCTGTTTGGCTCGAACGGAAAATAGTCTAGGATGTCCAGGATAATTCATGCTTTAGACCAAAAAAATATTAACATCATAGTTAGTATCTATGAGGTGCTTGTTGAATTGACAACTCAGTGATTCCCTGAGAGGTTCAGCTTGGTGTCATCCCATGATCGAATACAACGTAGTTCCCCATGAGATAGGAGTTCAAATTAGTCTTCACCAAAGATTAAATACCGTCTATTTAGAAAAAAAAAATAACATGATAGTTGGTCACAGTCAAAACTCTCCATCCTTTTCGGTAGTGTATTTATTGGAATGCATGCAACTTCAACGCACTGCCTCTTCCTACAAAACCGTACCAAAGACCTCTTTGTCGCTACGAAACATGCCCATAAGCTCTCTTCAATGGCGGAACAATACAACTTAGAACTACCTTTTTAATTTATACACACGTATAGATGTCCTTCGAACATTCAAATATCTGCAGCCTCTCGAGAAGTACAGTTTAGAGAAGTTGGAAGTGTTGAGAAAAAGTAGGTTGAGGAGAAATGAAGATCCGGTGCGATGTTTGCGACAAGGCAGGAGCGTCGGTGTTTTGTTGTGCAGATGAAGCTGCTCTTTGTGATGACTGTGATCGTCGTGTTCATCATGCCAATAAGCTTGCAAGTAAACACTTGAGGTTCTCTCTTCTTCAACCTTCTTTCAAAGAATCTCCTCTTTGTGATATTTGCCAGGTTGTCCATTTTGGATCCATTCATTACTTCTACATAGTTTCAAAGAATCTGCACGTTTTACTACGAAATCCTGCAAATTTAGGTTTAAAAAAATTGGTCCTAAAATACCGTCGTTGAGACGTTAGATTTAATATCCACATGTTCGTAAAGCGGGCGTCAAGCTGAAGACTAAGATAGGAAATTTTGGCTGGTAATTTAACGACCATATGGGCGTTAAATTTAGCATCAATCTGATCGCTAAAAAATCCGCAACCACGAATCGTAAGGCTCGAAATTTTGGCGAGCAGAATTAGCAACTATATGGACACTATATTTAGCGATCACGTGGTCGCTAAAGAATTTAGCGTTCAACAATTTAACGTCCAATTTTTACAAGCAACATTTGGTCGCTGATTGCATTTAGTGACCAGATTTATGTATTAAGGACGAAAATTTTGGTTGTTTCATTGGTTTCTGAGAATTAGTGTTTTTCTTTTTTCAGGAAAGAAGAGCATTCCTGTTTTGTCAAGAGGATAGAGCAATTCTATGCCGAGAATGTGACCTTCCAATACACAGAACCAATGAACATACTCAGAAACACAACAGATTTCTTCTAACTGGTGTTAAGCTCTCTGCATCATCAGAATTATACCCAACAACATCCTCATGTAATAGCTTCAAGAAACCTGGTTCGTCTTCCATCGAAACAACCTTCAGGTCTCCTTCAGTGGAGAGAAAATCTCCACCAACTGCATACAGTCTTGATGTTAATCGATTCAGTGAGAATGGTTCGATTTCAACAAGCAGCATATCTGAGTACTTAGATTCAGTTCCAGGTTGGCGATTTGATGAATTTCTTGATCCTGTTTTTGCTAACAGTGGAGTTTCCTCTAAGGTTTGGAGCCAACAGTTTATCGGAAAGTGAAACCAGACCATTAGATCAGACACCTTTTAACATTTTTTTCGATGACTTTCTATATATAATCATTCCATCTGATGCAGACAACTGACCCTTTTTGCCATTTGTGAATTCAAGAAATTGAAAGCCAAATGAGTTCTCTTTTAACATCAAATCTTGATTTTTTGACGAATTTTGTGATCAAAGTGCTCCATTTGACTTGAAATACAGCTACCACAGAAGAAGAATGCTAGCACTTGACGTGCCCTCACTTTTAGCAACGGTGATTGGTAAAAGCCGGTTGTGTAAAGGTACTCATGTTGACTCCATCGCCGAGAGGCGGCATAGATTTGTATTAGGCGTATCGTAATCGTGTGATCATGTACTCACAATGTTAAAAATTGACAGCTTGAGTTGAAGTTTGAATGTCCAAAGAAAAACTAGTCTTAGTGAGACATGTTTAACTTAACTTTTCCGGGGTTGCCGAATCAGATCCAATTGCATGCATCTTACAATGTTTTTCCCTTTAATATCCGTACCAAATGAGATTATGAGTTCACATAGAACGGGATGATATGACACTTTCAATGACTAAACTAGAATTCCTAGTTTCTTCCTTTTCTTGCTGGTTCGAGGAAATAATTTCACTCATCATAACTTCATAAGCAATTAAAAAAAAACAACTCTTTGCAGTCATAAATTCATGGCTCCAACTATAAAGGAACCAGAGTGGCCTCCTTGTATTTCTTCAAGTTTAATGACTCTCAGTGTCCACATGGAGTCGACAGAATTTGCATGAAAATTTTTATTTTCCCACTTGACTACCCTGTGGGCTTTGTTTTGCATGAAACTACTGTTTTTACTATTGATGCCCACTTGTTAGCCCTGCCTCGTTCCTAAGATTTTGTAACCCAAAAAAAAAAGTTTCATATGCATAACCACTTCATGAAATGCTTATGCAGGAGAGATTTAATCAGACAAAAACCCCTTTATAGATGTTCTTAGAGCAGACTTATAAAGCCTATTCTTGGAGGATATTTTCGAACCGTGTTGCCAAAACAACTGTGCACCAACTTCTCGCAATGGATAGACAAAGATATGATTGCACCGGCATTTAACCTAGGGCAGAAAAAACCAATGCACTGCCAAGCCATTAAAACACTTGAAACACAAGATGATCTGGCACGTAAGTAAAGGATATGGCCGACTGGCCCTCCCAAAGGACGCTACCAATCATGTTCAAGAAATTGCCATTCTAATGACCCGACACATGTTTACTGTACTTTCAACAAGCTAGTAATACCACAGAACTACAGAAGGAATCTCTTTGCATCACCCCATCCTAACTCTGTTCAGATACAAGAACAATGTTAACACCTGACCTGAGAATCTGAACCTGTAGTGCGAGGACGACTCCAGTAGCAAGCCTATCAGTAAATGCTGATAAAATTGATGACATTAAGGAAAAATAATTCTAAAGAATGGAAATTTTCTCAGATACAAGACAAAAACGCTTCTCGTGGAAGTGATCATTGTTTCTATACATGCACACAGAGAACAACATTTCTGCTGTGTCTTCAAAAACAATGCAACATCTTGAATCCTTCAGTTTTTGAATGCACTCTTCTTTTTTTTTTAGACCTTTAATCACAATCTTATTTTACAGCTCCTAAGAAAGGAACATAATCGACCTATTGATGATATACCTTGTAGATGAATACATACAGTGAATTAATAAAAGAATTGCACCGTCTATGCAAGGAATGACTTACCCTGGTAACAAAAAAAAGTTATAATCAGTTTCTCCGGTCAAGAACAGACTGCTAGAGAAATATAACTATTCAGTCTTGAATTTCGTCATCGTCAAATCATCTTTATGATCTGATCTGATTAAGTCTGTCCCCACTCATATAATTATGTTCCATAACATTGAAATGAAATATAAATGCCATCCTCTTGTCATACTCGAGAAGGGAAAAAGATGACCGGAGAAAAGAAAATGGATTACCTCATTTAGAGGATTATAAGCCGCCATGTCAAGTAAATGCGAAAAGTCTATCTGCAATCTTTGTGCGACAGATAGGACACTCTGAACAAGCAAGTGAACAAGATTTACACACTGCAAATGAAACATTGAATAACAGCCATGGTCATATATCCATACAGGGAATATGGTTGCATTAACTATCACATAAGAAGTTTCAATTACTTACAACAAAAATGTCGACAGGGGAGAAGAATTGCGGCTGTCGGTGATTCAAAACATACTTTACACGTATGTGGATTGGCATCCCCATTTCCCATGTATTTCAGCTCTTTTTCCTTCATCTCTTGCATCCGTGCCTGAAAGCAGCATAAAACAGTAAGGAAAATTCCTGGAAAGCCGCCAGTCTAGATTTTACATCTTCGTATACCATCACGGCAATCAATGATTCATCAGAAAAAATCATGTGTTTTGTAACTTAAGACGAAAAAACAAAAGAACGGCAGAATATTGAATGCATTTTGAAAATCCAAAATGCATCTTCCAGAACCCAGTTCTGGTAAAGTGCTAGAGGAATGTTATGAGGGTCAAATTTTATATAGAATGAAGAAATACGCTTAAAAAGTGAGAACTATCAAAGAGATGCTGTAGATACAAAACTCTGACCCACTGAGAAAAAGGCTGAGTTGGTATTACCTTAAGGCGAACAACTAAGGGCTCTTCCTTGGGAATTTCTTCAACTGGTGTTGATTCATCCAAAACTTCTCTCTCCTTCTCCATAGTATTATCAACACCATTTGGTTTCGGATCACTGATATGATCCATCCCATTGCTATGGCTGTCTGTGCTGTTAGACTCAGGAACAGCTCCCCCTTCTTTCTTAAGCTTAGCAACAAGTACCCACATGTTTGCCAGATCATTTTCCAGGGCCTCCTCCCTTCTCTTTGCCTCTTCTGCTTCCTTCCTGTATTCATTTTCTATAATTTCTTTTTCAGCTAATGCAGCCTCAAGAGCTGCCTCACGTTGTTTCCTAGCATGTAATTCCGTCTTCAGATCATCTGGATCAAGATCCCATGACTCGAAATCAGCAGAGTGCATCCCTGATATATCATTTCCTCTGCCAGAGAACCTCCCCTTCCTACCCAGTCTTGCACCATCACCATACTTGCGGCTAACACCATTAGCATTCTGGACACCATTACCCCTAGAATGCATAGACTCTCGCAGGGCCACCAGTTCTTTTTCTAACTTAGCATTCTGCAATGAGAGTTTAGTCACCTCACCAGCCAAATTTTTCAGCTCAACTGCAGCAGCAGAAGCTAGCTCTTTTGCATAAGAAGCTTCTTCGGCCAGTTTCTGATTTTGCACACGAAGACCACTGTTCTCCTCTGAAAGCTGAACTTGCTCTATCTTCAGCTTTTCATTCTCAATTTCCTTCAAATGAAAACATCTCCAAAATGTCATGGATGCATAGTCTTCGCATTTTTTATACGATAACACAAGAACAACATATCCTTAATATTATGTGTTTTTTCTGCAATATGATAAACGAGAATGACTAGTTTCACCAAGTAAAAAAAAAATTACTGTTGCATCATGTAAAAATCACATGGAAGAAAGAGCTGCAAATGATAAATTACCATCTAATATATCCGGGATAGAAGTTATCACCTGTGACTGAACCTTCCTTTTCAATCCATCAACAAAGTCTTCAGGAACAGCTTGTGCAATACCTGGAGAGGACCTATGCCCAGAGGATGAAGTCAACTGCTGTTCTAAAAGGTTTAATTTTTCTTCCAATTCCTTAATTTCAGCACACTGCCAACAAAAATTTACATTAAGAACCAGAAATACTTCAAGACACAAATAACAAATGCAAATCATCTAAGACTAAGAACAAGTTAGCACCGAGAGAAGAAAGGTTCAGATCAATCAATGCAGTAGGATTATAAAGCACGTAATATACAAAACAAACATCAGGACGAACAGACAGCAGATGGATTAGAAAGATGCATTAACCTTATTTTGTAATTGCTCCTGAAGGATACGGTTGTCTGCTGACTTTATCTGCATTAATAGATGAAAACCAATAAGGTAAATGCTAAATGAAAAGGAGCTTACATCCCAAACAATATACTCAACCAAACAATAATGAGACAAGAAGATCGGTTAACTTGGACAATATGGGAGGATTGAATATATAATATACTCAGGCAGAAACAGTAGAGCAGCTTAGAATTAGGCTCTAGTAACCTAATGTCAATCTGTACTAAAATGACAAAAATAGATATCGGGAAGAAAAACATACTTGAGAATCACATTTTAAGTTCAAAGCACTAGTAACCTAGTGTCAATGAAATTTTTGTTCAAGATCAAACACTGGACCTTTTTTTAATCCATAGTAGTGCAATGCTCAAAAGCAAAATTTTTTTGATTTGAAAAGAAGAGGGGGACAAATGGAAAAAGGTATGAGGGAATGTGGAAGGAAAAGGGATAGGGAGAGTTAGTAGTCCTTTCTCCTAAAAATGTTTTTGATTTGGAAAGGAGAGAGGAATGGATGCAACGATATCCGTCTTCCCACCTTTGTCTTATTAACTTTTTCTAACCTTTTATTTTCCTTCCAAATTAGAAGGATTGATGATTATACATTTTTCATCTTTACTTTCATCAATCAACTCGATCAAACACAAATATTTATATTTTCCTCCCTTTCCTTCCCTAATATACCAAACAACATAAGTAAAGTAAGAAATCCCTTCCTCTCTACTTTCTCCCCTTCCTCTCAATTTCCATCCGTCTAACCTCTGACACCCATAATGTTGTGACACAACACACTTACCTCCAGTTCAAAGGCCTTCTCATTGCATTGAGTCATCAATCTCGTAACTGTCTGTTGCAAAAGAGTAATAACAGTGCTTCATTATTAATCAAGCAAATCATAATCTAAAAATTATCAATGGGGAAGTTGTGTGAACAAGAAAGCAAAACCACCTGCTGCATGTCAACCACTGATGCATTAGCAATAGAAGCCTCACCACTATCTATAATGCGTTGTTCCAAAACTCTCATTTGCCTCTTCTTTTCCAAAATCTCCCATTCCAGGTTTTGAATCTTTGTTTGAAAAAGCACACATATACATTAATCAGATCTCAAAAGAAAAAAGTACAAATACACCCAAATCAGCTACTAATTTGGAGAAAAAAATTGATTATCTGCAGTGCATGAACTTTTCTATTGAATTGACATTAGCTCCTACAATCGGTTACTTCTAATGCATTCACATTAAAAAACAAAAGCTGATGACCTAGATGAAATGACATTAGCTCCTCGCCATGCAGCAGTCTCACAAGAAAAGTGGAGAGCAAAGGCAGAAAAAGGATCCAAAAAGGCAAAAATAAAATAAGTTAACAATAATAGGAGATAACGAAAGTCACATTAAAAAAAATCAGCTGCCAAAGGAAAAGAAAGTAGTGAGGCGAACATAAGCACATGATCTATGAGAAAACTTGTAGAATGACGCAGATGCACAAAAGTCACACTCAGCCATCAGAATCGTTGTTAGGAAACTTGAGTCCAACAAGATAAGCACTGCAAAATGTATTTCAACCGAATTTACTCAGGCCTGCACACTAGTGTCAAGGTTGGACAAAGACTTTATTTATGGCTACAATTGAAATTAATGCCGGGTTCAGAAAGCCCATTATCATCCATAGGCATTTGCTGACTCCCATCAACTTAAGGTGAGTGCTTTATTAACAGGTAAGCATGTAAAATAATGAAGCCAAAGTAATATGCAATGTCAATGAAGGGCACAAGGCTAATAAGATGGCATACTTGGGTCTTTGAATGGTCAGGATCATTGACTGACTGCTCCACCAGGCGCTTCAGGGTACTGGTGCTGAGTGCTATCTCTCCAGCAAGCATTTTAACCTGCTCAACAAGTAGGTCCATCTGATCTTGTGTCAATACAACCTGAAATGACGCATTGCTGTTATTTTATAATTTTAATTCAAAAACTATTGGAAAAAGCAAAAAAAAAAAAAGAAAGATTAGAATTAAATTCATAAATTTCGTAAGAGAATCACGAGTTAGAATATTGACACACACAAAATGATGAGGAACTCATAATTGTCCCTCTCACGAGAAAAAATGGAAATAATGAAATCTCTTCATGGAAAAATCAAAGCTTTAAATGAAATTCCAAATATATTTTCGCCAGACAGCCAACAATTCGTGAGTTAGCATTCCATTGTAAAATGCTTTTTGAACTACAGGCACAAAGACTTACTTCAAGAATATTACTGCATAAAGTGCTAATAAAACAATCAAAACAATTGTTCCACAACGTGAAAAACAGATGGATATAAGAGTTTTTGCAAATGCTGACAAGCCCGTGCCTAAGGGAAAAAAATCTTGAATTTAAACTAGTGGCAACCAATAAAATATCATTTCAGCTTGAATGTCAGAATGAGCAGACAAATTCTTTATATGCGCTTATTAAACTTCAAAGTTCTCTATTTTATAGGAGCCAGTTAAAACAAGGCTCCAGCGTACTATTTATAATTTATTTAATGAATAAACTGTGGTTTTGCCTCTATAATTAGACATTTCAACAAATCTTCTTATCTTTTATGACATTTCAACAAATCTTCTTATCTTTTAGATGTTTCTTTCAATATTTTTACTATCTAAAAAAATTCATTTTAAAGAACACCACTGAAAACCATTTCTATTCTCACTCTTTATACAAAAAAAAACACACTAAAAACAAATAGTCTAATATCACATTAACCATAATGATTATTCAACCTGGGAAAACACATGCCAGAGATAGACACAAAATCAAGAACTATGCAAAACAAACCATAGACCGCTATAAGGCACTTATGGTTTCACCAACCTGGGTTGACTCAGTTACTGTACTACCAGTTGGTGACATTTCATCATTCCATTTGCTGGATGATCTTCTATGTTTTAACTCCAGAGACAAATCAGATGCAACAACAGAAACAGAAGATGGATCCTTAATATTGTCACCTTCGAGAACCGAAGCACCGTCTCGAAAAACATCCAGTTTCTGAGTATATAGGAGCAAGAAATTTGAACATTAAATCCTCATTGTAGAAAACAACCAAATAAAAGCTAACTGTCGACCAGTTGTCGACAATTTACTGTCACCTCGTTGTCAACTGTTGTCTATTAATAGTATACAATATAATCTAGCATTTAAGGAATAAATATATAGTCTTGACACGTAACCTTCTCTATAACACTCTTTATCCAATACTAGTTAAACTTATTGTTATTAATTGGATCCTATCAACACATTCATATCACCAACATTCAACTACACAGGCAGTGTGGTGAAAACGTTGATGCGAGGAAGACTTTGACAACAAAAATGAACAAAATTCATCTGCAAAATATCAGATTTTACTTGTTTGGAATCAATTGACAGGCAAACACTCACAGCCAGCTTATGCTTAGCATGATATAGACAAAGATATGTAAAAACAATTGGTAAACAAAAGGCTTACATCATCCTCTCCAACAGAATGACTCCTCTGATGAGCAGGAATGTCACTCAACCCAGGAATGCTATTTTTTGTTGAAACAAGAATGAGTTTAGTTAGCTTTTGGATTCTACTCATGAGAGCGGCCTTGGCTTCCTCTTCTTCCTCCAATCTCGACTGCATTTTCACTTGACCTTCCTCTAACTATTCAAAAATGAATTAAGTATAAATTTTACAATTTTGAACCCATTTTCAAATCCAAAATTGAATCCTATACGAAAAGATACTTAGAATTGAAAAGAAAAAACAAAGCAACAAGCTGATATACCTGTTGCCTTAAGGTCATAATCTCCTCATGACTAACTCCAACAAGCATCCCTTTCCTTAATTGATCAAGTTCATCTTTAAGGGTAGAAATTTCTCTTTGATACTTCTTAATTAAAGATTTTTCATCAATAATCTGTATTCAATTTTTTTACATAAAAATAGTTAGCTGCAAGTGAGAATTTCAAGAAAAATCACCACACATCCCAAGTTGTAACAGACCTTATTACGTGAAGCATAGATTTCCACTCGCTTTGCCCGGCTAGCAAACTTCAATGTATTATGGGTTTCCTCCAAATTACTAGAAGCAGGAGTGATTGTGCATATTAGCTGCAAAAGAATTTAATGAAAACATACATTAGCAGGCACTACATCACAAATCTCCAATTCTCCAAAGCTAAATCAAGGTGTTTACTCGATTAATCCAAAAAAATAACTGGAAGTTGGTGAATGGTGATGTAGCAAAATATGAGAACATGACAAAGTATGCCTAATACATTTGAAAGGAAAACAATGAAATCCTATCTTAGTTTTCAAGACTCAAAAGTAACAATGGAAGGCACAGTTATGTTCATTTTTATAAGCACATAATGTTAGAAAATCACATAAAACATGTCAAAGAATGACTCATACTCCAACTTACCGATACATGACCATGCCCACTCAATGAAGACTGCAAAAGGCGAGTAAGCTTGGAATCTCGATATGGAACATGAGAAGCCTTCCCTTCACTGAGTTTTCCAATTACCTATACATTCCAAACAATGTCTTAGATACTAACTTTGAAATAATAAGTAACTTCAAATATCCTTTCACTTGAAAACGTTAAACTACCCAGAGACAGGTATACATAACATTTACTAGAGAATAATGAAGGAGGCAAGAACAAGAGAAGATGAAAAAATTACAAAGACCAGGCAACATTCCACCAATCCCTTAAATCTAACACAACATGAACTTGGCATTTAAATAATTATGTGTCAAACTAAAACCTCCACACTTTATTTTCTATGAACATATAAAACATTTATATGAGTATAAAGAAACATCTTGAAACAAATTATTCTACAAAAAATACAGCAGCAAGGATGTACAGTTCCAAGAGTTAGAAGACTTTTGTTTATGTAAGATCCTTCCTTTCTCCTCAGCCCAGTGGTTTCTGTTTTGGAGCTCTCGGACCCAGCAAGATCGATCAAATTCTGCAAGAAAGGACAAAAAATGCATTCTAGTAAATGGTGCCAAGATGGTTTCTAACAATATTACTAAATGCAACATACAAGTTGAGAGAAGATCACTCCATCATATTCATCACCATGGGCGCTACTCTCAATCATCTGCAAATGCATTGCAAGTAGTAAGTATAAGTTGAATTAAAAGAAATGGCTAAAACAACAAATTGTCAAGTGTGGCATCCAGTCACTGAAAAGCATCAAAAGCTTGTTAAATATACAAATTAAAAGGAAGGAAAAGGAATGTCAAGCACATAAAATTTTTGACTTCAAATCTTGGTGGCAAATGTAAAGGATGGTAACTTAGCAAAATACTGCTGACGCATGTTTCAGTTCAAATATACAAAAAAGAGAAAGGTTGCTATTATATTTTCCATACAAGCTCAAACTCACACCTCAAGTGTAAATCCCAAATCCAAAGACCAAAACCAAAAGAAAACTGGGGCCAGAGAAAGTATCACACACACAAACTATACAAATAACGTCAAAAGAAAGAGACAAGATAGAAGTTCCAACCCAAAAGCAACAATGTGATAAAAGATAATAACTTAAATTCATTTGAACAAAAAAATTATTACTTTAACGAAACAAAAAGGAAAATTAATTGGCATACCAACTTTGATTTTCAGTTGCATGGCAGACACTTACTAGGGTAAATATTGTATGACTTCGACTACTCAACAGATTAAAATTATTTGAACCAACATGACGATGCTCTGTCAAATGAAAAGAAGAAAGAAAATTTTATAGTAAGAACTGAAAATTCAATTATGGAAATCAGAAATAGAAAAAAACAAGTTTACCCACAAACAATTAACATACCTTCTCCGGCAGCAATGAAAGAAAGTGCATGCCCGGGAGACAATACTACTTCTTCCTTAATTCCTTCTACATATGTTCCCTACAAAATGAATTATGGATATTGATAAATGATGAATAGAGTCAGGATATTTCACAGAATACTTAGCTTGCTGCTAGCTGTTATTGCAAAAAAAAACCGGTCATAAGAAACTGACACTAATAAATTGACAAGCATTAAGTGATTGTTCATTGTGAAAATTCTATGGATATGTACATGGCCCGATCGCACAAGACAAACATCTTCATTGATCGCAACTTGTGTTTAGATGGCCTAATAGCATATGCTATTTATAGCGAAAATGAATGGATCTTATCAAATTAATAATATCAAATGACATTACCTTCATGTGAAAGATAGCTTTCCAATAATTATCACTACTAAAATTCAATAAAATCTAAAACAGTGTACCTGGGCATCTTCACGAACACGCAAATTTTGACCTGTTGGATCGAGCAGATCATTTATGACCTGTAATCAGAAGGGGGCTTGAAACAATAAATCAGACAGCTTTAACAGAAATAATGACTGGGTCAGCTGATCCCTCAACCCAAACTGAGGAACATACAAAATTTTGAACTAAAGGCATTGAAAATGTGAAAGCTGAAAAAACTTCAGAATAACTAAAATCTTTCACCAATTTTAACCTGATGTTGAAACTGAAAAAGAAAAGCAAAAACAAAATGCATACTAGCGCAATATGGAGTTTGTTGAACCACAAACCTCATTGTAGATTTCAAGATAGGAAACACGTAGTAAGAACTCCCTTCCTGGAGTCTGAAACCAGAACAAAATGAATCATTACAACTAGACAAAATAATGTATAGCTAAAGAAAATTGCATCTATAAATAGCGGTATAAAGTTAAATCATGAACCCTCATAAAGCTATTGAAGTAGGCAACAAAGAGCGGCATGTACAAATAATAAATGGTAAATGAAGCTTTCACTTACATCCTGGATGATGCTGAAAACATCTTTAATGGCAAGTGGTATAATACCAGGAGAGCTTTGATCCCCCTGCAGATATGATAGTTGGGAATAAAGTCAAGAACAAGTGAGATGACAACCAAACTACCCTGAGAATATTCAGCTAGTTTTATTACTCCCTCCAACACCAAATAACAGTCCACTTTCCTAATTTCACTTTTTTTTAAGATAATGATTAGAATGTAGACAAATTAACTAAAATACGTTTCCTCATATTGGAACAAGAACACTAAATTAGCATTAACATCATTTATTATAATGTGAACTGAATTAAATTTTGAGTGTAATATAGGAAAATTAAGTAAAAAAATTCTTCATTTTGTAAAATGACAGATATTTGGGACAAATCAATTTTGCAAAATGGGCAATTATTCAAAGAAAGAGAGAGTACATCAAAAGATACTTGATACAAAACATAAATGGTATGAGCAAACTGTCAAAGTCCATGGACCTGTACACACGTGAGTGGGCTTATAAACGATACAGGTTGTGAACCCTCTAATACAAAACCAATTGGCTTATATAAGGTCACAGTCCATATCATTATAAACCACTTTATATCATTCTAATTATCAGATGTGGAATACATTCCCAATACAAATACATCCCTAGAACATTTCTACAAACATCAGATAATTGAATTTTATTCATAAGATGGATTCTAAGAAGCAATGCCAAAGGATCTGGCAACAATTTATGACCAACTAGTCTCCATCAAAACTAAAACATTAGACAGCAAAATGCAGAACTTTGTTCAGTTAAAGAAAATAGACATAACCAAAGCACATTTCAAATTAATGCTATGATGAGGATCAAAACCACTTAATAAAGTGGTTCTACAAAGCACAAGCATATTTTTCCAGAATGCAAAGCTATGGAGAATTATAAAATCTCACAAAATAACACGGCATCAAGATATGCCAACCACACTAAAAAAGCTGCGTAACATTTTGTATATTGGTTCTCATGACTGGGTAATCTTCCAACAAAAGTAACTTGGCATGTCATTGTTCAATGCACCACAATATATAAACATTGAAATCATTTCCCGAATTAAATTTCCAATTCACAACTAAAAGCAAGATACAAAACGTACATGCATAGTATGCGTCTTTCCACTGCTAGTAACTCCATATGCAAACACAGTCCCTGCGATCTCACAAAAACACCAAAAATCAATATCACCAATTGCAGCAACCACCACAACTAATCCAAAAAACTACACTCTTCACCCATTACCATTTACACCTTCCATCGCTGCTTTAACAACAGGTTTCGCTGCAACTTCATACACTTCTTGCGATGCAGTATGAGGTCCAAAAACTTTATCTGAATTACGAGCGCAAAAAAAGAACTCAATCAGCACCATTAACATTCCCAAAAAACACCCAATAAATTCACCACACAAGTGCTCAATTAGAAGGAAAAATTAATACCGAACGCGTAAGCAGTTGCCGGATTGTACTCATTGCGTACAATGTTATCCCCGTCGGCATACCACGCAATTTCATCCCCTCTCTGGTATTCCCTATCACTGTAACCACACAAAACTAAATATCACTAACAAATTCAATCAAATGAGATATAATTCACAAAATCAGATCTAAAAAACAGTTACTAAATTAATATACATTACTTTAAAGGACGAAACCGTATCGTCACTGATATACTATCTCCACCGCTTCTCGGCGTATCAATCGGCTCAGAAACAAGCTCATCGGCTCCAAAAGCAACAGGACTGCGTGCACCGTACGCGCATGTAACCGAATCGGACTGAGTCCTAGTCAGCGTCATGGATCTTGTTCCGTACCCTGCCCCGCCGGAAGTATTGACGTGGGAAGAAGCTGAAGAGCAAGACCGAGGAATTAACTTGCTGTTGCTGACGTAAGACGATGACGTGGACGACGCCGAGGAGAACGGACTAGACGGTTTCCGGTGCGAAAAAGGCGAGGAGCTTCTCGCGCGGGATGATGAGGCCATAAACGGAGGGAAGAACTTGTGGTGACTCGGTGAGGAGAATGGAAGGAGTGTGAAGAGTGATTAAGTGTTGGAAGAAGAAGAATGTGTCAGTTGAATTCACATGGTTCCTGATAGAAAAAAGTGAATGAATAACATTATATTTCTTCTTTTTTTTTAATTTAATTTAAATATATTCAGTTTTTAATTCGATTCTTCAAGCTGAGAAAAAAATGAGAGATTGTTTCGTCTTCTTTACGACAAAGAGTTGCAGAGAGAGAGAGAGAAGAGAGATTACTAAATTTTGACTGCGGAGAGTGCGTGTGAGAGAGAAGACGAAGTTTTTTTTTTAATTAATTTTTTAAAATTAATTACAAGGTTGCTTAAGCGGAGGCGGTGACGTGGGTAAGAATTTAAACCGGGTAATATTGTTTCGTAGTACCGGACTACTGACTCCTGATAATGAGAACGAGTGGAAAAACCGGGGGTAGGGAAGCTTTTAAAGGGGAGGAGAGAGAGGGAGTGAGGAAGTTTGAAATTAAAAGGGGAAATATAAAGAAATGAGCGGGAAGCAAGAGAAAAGGGTGAAAAGGACAAGAGAAAATGATTAATTAAATCCCTAATCCAACATTAATTACTTTTGGTGTTGGTGTAATTTACTAAAAACACCCTGTGATTAAGGAAAATTAAGGATTAGTTGTAGGAAGACGAATATGATTATTATGAGAGAGCGTCGTGGCGGGATGAATGTATCAGACTTGGAGGTCAGTCAGGTGACAAAAATTAAAAACAAATTATTTGATTTCGTTAAAAAATGGAAATTGAAAAAAAAAATGTTTGTTCGCAGACTAATATTCTGGAAATAATCGGCATGTCCTTTTTTCTTTTCGAAAAAGACAGTTTGGTCCCATAATTTAATTTTATTAACTTGTTTAAATTGAATAAAAATAGACTCGTTTTAGATGTTAGTTTGCCGTAGTTACATAACAAAACTCTAGGAATGACAAAATATCCAAAACTTATAAGATATCGATCTAATTCAAATAGGGCAAAATTTTTTAAAAAATTTTTTACCATAATTTTATTCGGATTTCAAGTCACATCAATATTAATATTGTCTTGAATTGAATGGAGCGAAGTTGATATTTTAATGAACTCTCCTCATAATTTGCTCTAAATTCACCCTGATATAATTAATAACATAATTATGTTTATACATGATAATTATTTTTTAGTTATTAGTAATATTAATGGAGAAATAACCATTGTTTTATTTTATTGTTTAAATTAAAACTCTTGTTTTATAATTCTTATCAAACATAATAATGGTTCAATAAATAAAAGTTTATTGCTTTGGTGGGGCAAATATTTTTTTGACCGAACAAAAACTGTGTATTAATTTTTATATACAAAAAAAAAGTGTTGATGGTATATATATATATATATATATATATCTTGTTTTTAATTTTTATTTGCAAGTCATCACTATTTAAGATTTTTTTACACTTTTACTTATTAAAGTACAAATATATCCTAATTCTGAAAGTAGATAAAATTTATATACAATTTACATTAAGTTGATATTCAGTATAAAACGATAAAAAATATATATAAAAGTTAATCTTTAAAAAAATTATAAAAAATATAATAATTTAAAAAATTATACAAAATACAATTTATACATAAAAATATTTAAATCCATATATATAATTTATACATAAAAATATTTAAATTCATCTTCGGTCTGCCTTATTATCATTCTTCCAAGAGACTCGCATAGGAACTTTATTTAATGTGTTGTGAAAGTTTTAATTAAACAAAGTAAAGATCTTTTACATAAACCAGATAATTCGGGTTGATGGGTCGATTTTATGTCGGATCAACGTGACGCCCTAACACAATTAACTTAAACCCAAACTCGACTCATTTAATAAACGGGTCAGAAAGTAAAACTCTAATCCGACCTATTTAATAAATGGATTAACAAATTTATCTGTTTGACATGTTTAATAAGTTAATTATCTCATTAATTTATACGTGTTAGTAGATTAAATGAATTAAAAAATAATCAACACACATCTATTATCTCAAACTTCAAATCTAAATTCTCTAAGATCTATTTTTTAAATATATGGTCTCATTTATTTTTTATTTTATCATTTTTTTAGATTAAATAGTTGTATATATTTTAATATTTTATTTTTGAAGTTATTAATAAATTTTTTAAAGGACCACGACTGGTTTACTATTTAACTAAATTTCTAATGGGTCATAAATGATTCAACCTGTTTACAATACAAATTCATTTACATCATACTTTTATCGGGTCTACTTTTATATTTTGTCTTTGCATGTATTTTTTTTTCTAAGTTTTTTTTTGAATATTTTTTCTTATTTATTTTTTTGAATAATTTTTAATGGGTCATAAATGATTCAACCTGCTAGCTTCTTATTTATTTTTTCAAAAAAATTGAACCCATAAAATGTTTAAATGCTAGTATCAATACGCACAAAACTCCTATTTAGTGAAGAAACTAGCAGTTGAAGTCGTACTATAAAGTAGGATGACATATATTAACTCTATTAATATAAATTATGATATTTTTTATTTATAAATTATTTTTCATTGAATAAAATTTAGTAATAATTAAATTAAAAATATTTTAACTTTTTAAATAAAAATATATTCTATATCAATTGCGATGTAAAAAATAGAGTTATTGTACTACTAAGGATGTGTTTGTTAACCTTCGGAATACCCAGGATGGGATGAAAAATGTTTATTCTATAATTTCAGTCTTTTCAAGGTGTTTGTTAAATTCTACAAAAAGAAGTTACCTGATTGCATATCTTAATTTTTCAAAGTATGCTTATATTGACAATAAGTCAAGATAAACATCTCATGCTTAATCTTTTTTTTTTACCCTCTCTCTATCCGAGCAAAATTACCAAACGTTTAGAAAAAATTTCAAAATGCATTTCAGTCCTATCTCTGCTCTTTCTTATATTGGTCTGAAAAGCATTCATTCCAATCTTATCTACATTGTTTTAACAAACATGCCCTAAATAAACACACTTTAAAAAGAGTTATCTAATTGTCATGTGTTATTTAATTGGATTGACAATTATATTTCATTTATAATTCTAATAGCAATATAATTATATATTTTTTCATGTGTTAATTTGGTAGAAAACTAAGTGCCAAGATTTTAGAATCTCCTTTGACTTTAGTATATAACATATGCGTAAGTTCAATTTTAATACATAGAAAAATAGTTTTAATATATAATAATTGTTACATTAGTTTTGATCAATTGCCTTAAATAAGTTAATCATGTCATAAACGTATTAATATAATTATAATACTAAAAGGTTTAATTTTCGTTTTAATCTGTCATAAGCGAGTCGATATTTTTTTGAAATGAACTCATTTATGTCAAACACAAAACTCTCTTAAAAGTATTTCGTGTCGTAACGTGTAAGCGTGTCATGTAAAAAAAAGTATCATTTTTATATTGCAATTCATTGTATTAATAATTGAGTAATTTTCATCATATAATAGATGTACATTAAACACGTTGCACAAATTAATTTGATTGGGTTTTTAACAGTAAAAAAATTCGACATGAGGTGTTTAAAAAAATTAAATAAATAACAAATAAAACGGTATAAAAGATTCAATAATAAAAATGAAAATACAATGGTGAAAAAAAATGAAAGGCATTTAATAATTTGATTATTTTATTGTATTTTCATTTAAATATTTTATATTTTTAACATATCACAATTTATTTCACGCAGTTTATTAAAATTAGACAGCATTATTTACTGTATTAGTGCTTAACTTTAATTACAATGAGTAAGAGCGTTCAAACACGCGCGAATGGGTCTATAAATAACGCAGCGGAAAACGAACGGCGATGATGGAAGATATTCTCCCATGTGATGGGAGTC
>CANYCX012971569.1:0-13335 GCA_948193385.1 Breynia disticha f. nivosa
ATATATATATATATATATATATATATATATATGCATTAGAAACATAATATTAAATTGTATTATGTTTATTTGGATATTTATATGATATGGTATGTATATAACGATAGGTTAGGCGATAGAATTAAGATCAGAGTTTTAGAAACTTCGAGTATCTCATTTGACCAAGAGAGTAATCTAACTAGCTTAATTACAATTATATGAATATTTATATGTGATATGAAATACTAAATATTGATATTACACTATTTACAGATACATGATAAAATGTTATATGTGTATGGAGATGGGAGGTTGATTTTTAGACGATGGTTGGATTTATGTATAAGATGGTTGGATTAAGTACGGGTTATGTTGGATGTGTATAGATATAATATAGACAACGGTTGGATGATTTATATGTATATATATGATGATTTTAATATGAAAGTTACATGTTCATATGATATGTGAATTATTATGATAAATATGAAATTATTATTTATATACAAAATGATTATGCACTGCATTCAGAACTAATAAAACTGTTTAATTTTTTTACTTTCAGGTTCAAATAGTTAGATAGGAGCTTCATGAGAGCTATCAATTGGTAGGACAACTATATCTCCTTCATACTTTCTTTTATTATCAAAACATGTTTCATATATGTATATGTACATGCATCATGTACGATACGTGTGTTGATATGTTATGTATGTGTATATATATATATATATATATATATACACACACACACACACACAAATGATGTATGGGACTTATGTCTATAACATAATGTTATGCTATATGTTATTATTGATTTATATTTAATCTTAGGTAAATGATCATAAGATAACAATTGTTATTTAGTTGATTAAATGTGTACTTTAAGTTGATATTTCGTTACATTTGGATCAACATGGGTTATATCCAACTAACACAGACACCATGTAGAAAATAAAATGGGGGTGTACTGGTCTAACACAGGGCTATGCCCATAGAATGTGTTACACTAACACGGGTTGTGTTTTAGATCATGTACTAAGTTGTGTTGTAACTATGTTAAAGATCAAAGGTTTGCACATAGTGTATTAATGGTAATTAAATAGTATAAATAGAAGAATTACTAGTTAAATGATTATTGTAAGCATATGATTAATAAATGTAGTTAGTTTAGGATACTATTTAGTCCCTTAAATTTAAATATCAAAATTAATGTAAGGCAGGGAATGAGTCATCCGTATATAAACCAATTTATTTCTTGATATTCTAATGATAATGAAATTTTTGATAAATAATGAAACATGTAGGTATCGTCATACAGTTCTTAATTTATTAATCAAGTGGTCGATGACATTTTCTCTCTCCTTAAGAGCAGGTAATCTCTTCACTTCTCTCATGCTATCTAACATGAATCAGTGTATAGCCAAGCATACCCGTACTTATCACTTTGTTATAGGCATGTTAGGAATACATCAAAGTATATAGAAAACCATTTGGACTTTTGTAAAGATTTCAGTTCTAAGAACTCTGATGTAAAGCTTGCATATGAGAACCACTTATGACTCAAAAACCGTATTGTTTTCTTATCGTTAAAATATAATCCAAATACCATGTCCTAGACATGTATCCATGATGTTTGACTAATACTCGATTTCCTTGTTGTTTGTGTATTCCCTGGATGCAATACATTGTATGTACCTTTTGTTATAGATTAATAAAATTATGAGGTATTGTTTTATCATTTCATGTATTGACATGTTCTATGTGTTTGATTAATATTCAGAAATGCTAATTAAACACTTGAGGAATGAAGGTTGAGGATCTTGATAGTAGAACCTATAAGTTATGAGATTAACATTCTAAATATCCTTAGTCACTTGTTTTCGTGGGAATGGAAATGAATTAAGCTAGTAAGAGCTTTGTAGGTGATCATATTCTATGGGTCATAAATATAGGAGATCTAATAAAGTTCATAGGTACAATGTGGGACATCGTATGTAGCGCCCCAGAAATTCATTCATTTAAAACTGCGATAATGATTATGAATAGGAATGCTTACTAATGAGATGAGAAGTTGCGATTTATTTGTATGAGTGTTATTGGCTTTTTTAGAATGTGTTATATTTCCATGAAATGGGTAATAGAAATATGTGAGTGTCTTGATGGTAGTCTGAGGAACTTATAATTGATAATGTGAGATGGATGCTTACTAATGGGAATGATCTGGTATATATATATTTGCTTGTTGGAAAGAATGTTACGTGTTTTGTGTTTATAATCTTTATGATGAAAGAATGATATATGCATGATGAACTAAGTATATTATTGGATTATGTTTGGGGGTTAAATAAGGTCTAATTCAATGTTAATTGATGTTAATTAAGTTGATATAATGTTTATTTTAAGCTGTTGACATAATGTTTATTTTAAATTGTAAACATGTATGCATAAGTACATGTGTGGTGGGGATCGAAAGAGGCTCAAAACGGGGAAATGGTGCTGCCAGAGGTGGATTAACATACGTTAATCCCTAAATAACGTGCATTAATTGGTTTGCAAGATGAATAACGTGGGTTTGATGAAGAATAACATACGTTATTCACTGCAGATTTCCCAGAACTCACATTTCTCTAACGTACGTTAATGTAGAAAATAACGTACGTTAACGGGAGTCTGTACATTTCATTAAAAGGCCGAGAACAGCCACATTCGCGATAAAAACATCCCACAACCTCCCAAACTCTGTCCCAACGCTCAAACCACAGTACAAGGCCTCCCTAAACACTAAAACAACCTACTAACTCAAGGATTACAGCAAGGAAACAACGAATCGATCCTTCCATCCACATTTCCTCTTGCTTAGGGTTTTTAGCAAAGGTAAGAATCCTTGATTTGAAACTAAAATGACATGGAAAATATGTGTATTTTTAGAGTTTTAATGGGTTTTTATTGTAGTTCATGATTCCATACACATTTAACCTTAAAACATAACATTTGATGAGATTTAAGGAATTAGGGTTTAAGGAGAAATTTTGGGATTTGGAGGAAATTGTTAGATAAATGAGAAATTACGTGTAAAACAATGTTTATGACATGGAACTCGAATCATAGGTTTGCGCCGAATCGAGTCCGCGGGAATGCGAGGTAAGTGTGCTTGAACGCTTACGATTGTATGTTTGCCTTTGAATGGATAAGTTATATGATAATTGTTGTCTTGTGATGGATTAATAATGAGTGGTGCTAAATGAAAGCTTCAAATTGAATATTCCTTTATGTGACTTGTGAGAATATTGGCAAAGATTGCGATTAGCATGTATGAATGTTTTCCTTGATGATTGAGGATGCTAAATATTCATAATAAAGTGTTTTAAGAATGAAAATGTGGTGGTTTAGTCATTGTGGTGAAAATTTCTTAAAGGATGTGTGAATGCAAGTTTAATTAAGTGTATGGAAAAATATGATTTTGATTTGGCTCAAACAAAATGAATGGCATGTATTGAATGTGACGTGTGGTACGATTCTAAGTGCCAAGCTTATAATAAATGTTACTTGAATGTACATGCGTATGTTATAAGTGGTGCCTATGAGCGTGTATTATTTTGAATGTGTTGGATAATTATAAATATAAAATTGTGAGGAAATATGTATGGTATGTGTGATGTAGGATTGAGAATGGGGTGTTGATTCTTTTGTTATTTGTCATATGCACGAGATGAATGTTCCTTGTTGGTTATTTGATGAACTCTCTTGAGTTACATGTGATATATGTGGTATGATGCCACGACTTGGCCATTATGAACATGTTGTGGATTTAGATTTTGTTATGGAAACATTCATGTGCATGTGTTTTGGGAAAAGTGGAAATGAAATGCATGGACTTGCATTCATACATACCATTATGACATTAGCATAAGTATTTTTGTGCGTTCATGGATCAGGGCCTTGTGGCCAAAGCACGAAAAGAAATAAAACAAGGGCCTCATGGCCAATGCGCAAAGTGAAAAAACATGGGCCTCGTGGCCAAAGCACGAAATGAGAGTGGACTCTCTCTATTGATTTGAGACAGTAGAGATCAAGTGGACTCTCTCTCTGACTGTGGTTAAGGCTCCAGAGCATATCATTTGTGTGTGGAAATGCATTAGCATTTCATTCTCATTCATATGGCATTATTGCATGCTTAAAATTTATTTGCGTGGGAAATGAATGTGCTTGATTTTATTGATGACACGAGCATAACTCATGTATGGATGATATGTGGCTCTTGTATTGAGTTTGATAGAATGAGAACGCGTTATATGTTGTATGAGAAATGGTATATGTTGGAGTTGTGATAATTGATTGTTAGAGTGATGGTAATGGGATGTATGCTCTCTAAAGAATATGATATATGGTGATGGTTGAATGTAAAACTATATGGCTTGGTTACATTATGATTAGGTTGAATTGCCTTTATGTTGGTGAAGAGTATGCGTTATAGAAATGAGAAATGTGATGTGTGTTAATGTGTTGATTGTGGTTTTGTTAAACTGTTTGGGACTTGATGGTATGGTTTTTCTTTGTTGTTGAATGAATGTACATGAATATACTTGAAGTATGAGTGATCACATAGGTTGATATGGTTGAATGTGAAACAATGATTGGAGAATGAACATAAGCTAAATGATTTGGTATATGTGTTTAAAAGCAGATGAAAACTTGAAGTATGATGTGTATAAATGAATATGAGTATTGTGCTGTGTTATGGATAAGAGTATAAATCATGGAAGGCATGAATGATGTATAAATGATGTTTGGAAAGGTTTGATGGATCTTAATAAAGTATGTTAATCAGGTATTAAATGGAAAATAGTGGTGTCTTGAGTGTTTAAGATGAAGGGATAAGTGTTTGGAAAGATGAATCAATGTGCTAAGTGTTAGTAAAGATGTGAATGTATAATATATAATTCGGATGATGGGTAGAATGCTGCTGAAAGACATTAACGTACGTTATTAGGGAAGATAACGTACGCTAATGAACTTAAACCTACGTTAATTTCAATTTAACCTATGTTATTCTTCACCTAGAATTGTAGTTTTGCCTGTTGATGAATAACGTATGTTTGGGCTTATCAAACCTACGTTAATGCGGTCTAAAAACCTAATTCTAGCCCGAATAAAGTGCAAATGATTATATAAAGTGAGAAAAAGATTTAGGATGAATTCCTAAGGCATAAAAAATACATAAATAACTTGTTGTGGCATGGCTATGGTGAGTCATTAGGGAGGATAGGCTGGGAAGGCCGAGGACTTCCCTGCACCCCAGCTTTTATAACACTAGGGGATCACTTACAGAGTGTATTTTGTATACTCACCCGTGTTTGCTGTTGATTTGTGTGCAAAGTGACAGGTACCAGTGACGGGACAATGTGAGCAGTGAGCCCAGCATTGCGATACTGAAGGTCAGGCTTCCAGTTTGGTTTTGTGTATGCTTATGTATCCATACATACACTAGTATAGATGACCTTTATAACTTATCATTCTAAATGTTTTTCCACGAATTTCGCATTTAAAACTATTTGTGATGTATGATTTGTATTGACAAATTTGAAAACCATTTACTGCTTTCTCTCTCTCTTGCTTGGCTTGACTGTTTTAAAAAGAAAAAAATCGTGCAAAAATTGAGGATATTTGCAAATGAATTTTTCAAAAATTGGCGTCACATTGTATTTGGAGATTGATCATTAATGAGACTACTAAAATTAATATGTATCTTGTAATGTGTCAAATATTTGTTCTAAGACCCAGAATCACTATGTCTTTTATTGTGATTTCTAGTGTACTTTGACATACACCTAATGTGATTGTAAAAGGTTGACAAGTATGGGAATGATTGGGTGTGCTATGGATTACAAGTATAAGCTTCAATGAAGTGAATGGATTAACCCTCTTATGATAATGAGAAAAGATATCACCAACCGCTTGATAGTCAAGATTGAGAAGAGTGTGGCCATACCCAAATGGAATGATTAGTTCATTCATTTGAAATTATCAATCTTGTAATAGAGATCCAAAAAGTGATTTAACACTAAATAAGGATGTTTGAGACATATCTTATTGAAATTATGATATCAAAGGTCAAATGAAGAATTTGAATTACAGTAGGACTATTGGCTTGGCTTGTCAACTATTTAATTTTGGATGGTCATAATGTCTTACTAGAGACCGCCTATGGTTTATGAATTATTTCATTCATTACAATTATTAAACAGCCCTAGAGATCTCACACGGACAAAAGATAACCAAAAAAGAGTATTTTTAATATTTCTCCAGATTGAGCATTTTGGCCAATTTTGGTAATTGGGCATCAAAAAGATAAAAGCACAATTTTGGATAGAACATGTGCAATTTTTAATACCTTCATTGGGCCAAATTGAGCATTCACTAATACCGTTGTACTAATATACTTTCTTTTGATTCGTGTGTTAATTTTGTAGAAGGACTACACGTGGAGTCCTAAAAAAGGTGTTTTGTAGGTAGTCTTAATCTAATCAAGGTTGTAGTTACTTGTTAGAAGTATATACATATTTGACCATCACTAAAACGAGGTAAAGATCGAATTTGTCTATCAAAGTTCCAATTTTTATTAACTAGCCTTGTAAATTATGCCATGATATGTTTTTAGAATTACTTTTGGTGTGATATTTGATGATTCTACATGTTTTTTAATTTGTTTACTGCTTTCTTTGGTGTTTTAGAGATGTAGAAAACCCAACGCTTGTGTTCTGTAGGATTAAATCGACTAAGTTAAAAAAGAGCATAGTAGTCTTAATTCTCTGACTATTCCCATATTAGTGACCAACTAGGGATGTTTAGAATGTTATCTCTTTCTTCATAGCTCCTGCAGACATATGCCTCCCATATGACAGCTTAAGCATTGAGATCTAAATTCAACGAATTCCAAAAATCTGTATGTATAGATATAAGATAAAGATAGAATAAATTACTTCAACATTTAGTGTAGTTCATATGCAATGTTCGGGTTTATGGTTGACACTAATAAAAGAAAGAATCTTATACCTTTTTTGTTCTTACTAGTTATGGCCAAATGTGAGCTGATAGAAAACAATGTAACTATAGCCTTAATATCATAACAAAGGCTACAGTCATGAGACCAAAGACCCAAAGTACGATCCCTCTATAGTCTTACATAATGACACGAATAAAATGATGTACTAGCACCATTAGGGTTTGTTAGTTTCACCTTAGTTTGGCCTTTTGAATGGTGTTATAACAAAACTAAATTCACCAACATGTCTAGTGCACACAATCAGGACTTAAAACTCAATTTTATTTGTTTAAAATATGAATGAATCAAAATTTGACTTTTTGGAAGGAGGGTTTTTGACAAGGAGTGTTAGAGGATGAATAAGAAGAAAACTAGGTTAAGAACTCTCTCTCTCTCTCTCTCTCTCTCTCTCTCTCACTAATGTGTTCATCCAACCATGCAAATACTTTTCTAAGAGAGTAATCAACTTTTGAGAAAAAAAAATGATTGAATAAAATTCCTCTTAAATTGATGGCCAAGTGTTGTTTTTGAATTCAAATTCTTTATATTATCTCTCCTTTTATCTCCTTTAAAATTAAGATAATTATCTCCCTCTTTTTCACACTTTTTTAAATAGATTATAAGATAAGAAAATCCGCCAAGATAATTTATGTCTTAAACCTCAATTAAAATTATAATGGGCTTCCTAATTGTCATTCTCAAACCAATTACCAAAATTGGACCAAATATCCTATTCGAACCAATGACCAGAAATGACCAAAGTGAAATTATGATTTTACCTTTTTATATTTTAGATGTATGTATGCGATCTTGTAGGACTATTTAACAATGTCAATGAATTAATTAATTCATAAATGATATGTAATCTCTAGTAAAACACTGTAATCACCCAAAATCAAATAGCCAGAGATCAATGTCAATAGTCCTACTGCAACTCAAATTCTTTCCTTGGTCTCCCATATCAAATTACTTTCTTAATCTCTATGATAAGATTGATAATTTCAAATGGACTGATTTCATCATTTCATTTGGCTGTAGTCACACTTTTCCCAATCTTGCCTATCAAGTGACCAGTGATATCTTCTCTCTTTTTGAGAGGGTCAATTCTTTCATTTAACTCTTTCTTATACTTGCATTCCATAGTATACTCAATCATACCCATACTTGCCAACCGATTATGGTCATGTCAGACATATGTCAAAGCACACCATAACTTACAATAGAATCTTTTAATCTAAGGAAAAAAATTTGAAATTGCAAGAGATATGCTAAATTTAGCATTCTCATCAATGATCAATCTCAACATACAATGTTCCAAGACTATGTTTATGAAATTTGTTGGATATCTCATATATGTGACCCGTAGAATATGCTCAACTACAATGATCATACTAGTCTTAGTTTAGTTCTATTTTCTTAAAACTAGATGAGTAGGGATGTTTAGAATGGTAATCATATAACTTTTAGGATCTACTGTCAATGTCCTCAATCTTGAAACCTCAAGTGATTGATTAAAAATTCATGGATGTTTTATCACACATAATAAAAAGTAAATATACAATGCATTGGGACTAGATCTTACACTAACACATTTAGCACCAGATTTACCTGAAACGCTTGTGCATTTTATGAGGTAAGAACAAAATGGGGTAAAGAATAAACAACACAGTCGGATTGTAAAATCAACCAGCTTGCTCAAATTTTATATAAATTTTACCAAAAGATTCTTACATTGTTCTAGATATTTAGATGAAGCTTAAAGTGTCTAAAAGAAAGGAAAATACAAAAAAATTTTAAAAAATGATATTTAGTATTATTTATAAAACTTATTATAAAACAGAATGGAAAAGAGATTCAACTGGAAACACTTTGACACATGTGAAATTGGGTCATATAGGTAAAATAAAAATTTCAGTTAGAAGAATTATTTTTATCAAACATATAAAGTAATAACATATCCAAATTCAAAATAAATTTACTTGAAATCAAAGAATTATGGCCTTTTAAGTTTGGGCAAAATATTGGAAATTTGATATAAAGAATAGCACATACACTCATTAGCATAAATCCTTTCTCTTTCCTTCTTTTGACAATTGATGGACACCTTTTGCATAACAAGAACTAGCACTTTGTATTCTGATCTGCTCTTTGTGGATGCTATCATTCACACACAAGAACGAGAAGAAAATTCTCTTCTTTTCTTCCTAAGATGGATGGCACAGGAGACGAGTAAGGGAGAGAGACTGGATGACTCACTAAGGAGGAAGAGAGTTAGGTTTTCTTATCCTTTTGTGTTAGGTTCAATTATATACTATCTCCCTTAGCAGACATGTGTAAAGGTATCAAATTAGGATTTTATTTTAAATCAAATCTCTTCACATAACCTTACATTATCTCATTTATTTTATTTTTTATTATCTCATTTAATGAGTTATCCTTCCTTATTAAGATACTCATATTAAAAAAGTAATTAGAAAATAAAACTCTTTCCAATTTAGTCCATGGTTGTGTACCCTATATGATGGCCTCACTAATAGGTTGTATTTTATGTGTGTTTTATTAAACATTTTACATCATTTTGCATGATCATTTGTAGACTTTTAGGTGTTTTTAGAATAATTTCATATTTTGCATCATTGGATGCTTGTGGTTCACTTTATGCATAATTTGGCATACATTTATTTATGAAAGACGATGAAGGATTGGAAACGAGTATTGACTCAAGTTAAGAAAGGTCTCAGAAGGCCTAACCTGCTCATTGCATGGGCATGTTATTGCTGGATGATGCAGAATAAAATTGGATCAATAGAAGAAATAAGTTGGGCCCCATCGGGGCAAGTCCCATTCGATTTAAAACAGGGGAACCACAGCCCAAACACACCCTAGGGCAACAACAATACAAAAGAAGCGTGGGAAATAGAGTCTTAGTTAGTTTTTGTCATTGTAGAACAAGTCTAAGTAAAGATAGCAAATTGGATTGAAGATTGAATGGGGTATTTTCATTCTTTTTGATATTTTGTCATGTTTTGTTCAATTTTTATTTTGAAAGCTAAACTAACACTCTAGTTGAGATATTCTGAGGTTAGATTTAATGTTTTTATGAGACTTTTCTGTTTGAATTAATTTACTGAACTTGAGTATTTATTCAATTTTTGTGTTAGTGGTATTAATTGTTTTATTGATTTAGTTGATATTGGTAGTTGATTTAATTAATATGATGATATATTGCTAGTTGAGAATTGTGGATGTCCGTGGTTTTTGATAGATTGGTAGTAGTTTAATAATGATGTCAATGATGTGTTGCCTCAATATTAGTGAAATTGAGTAATCTCACTTGAATGAATCTATGTGTCTAGAATTTTTTAGTCGAGGATTGGGCTTTTATAATTCTTACTGTAGTCTAGAATTAAATTCTATCGAGGTGTCTTAGGGATTGTTCTTGAGAGGCTAAGGAAATATTCGATCGAGATGTCTCAGAAATATCGAATAATTAAGTAGAAATTGGATGAATGAGTGTTTGTCAGTGTCTATAACATTTCCTATTCAACTGAAATAAATTTTATCTTTAGTGTTAATGATCAATGAATTTAATTGACTAAAGAATATCTGTGCTAGACCTCTTTATTATTGAATTTTGTCCTCATGTAATCTCTGCTATTGTTTTTAATTCGATTTTATTTAATTTCAGTCATTTCTTTTTACTTTAAAATAATCTCCTTATAAAAACAACTTTCAATCATTTTACTTTTTTTTATTTTTAACATTCAAATAGTCAATTTACTAGTCTCTATGGATTACCCTACTTTTTCTATACTCATTAAGTTCTTAGAGTGGGTATTTTTAATTTGTTAGTCTCAATAGCTATCACGCACTGTGTCCATTTAATTATCCAAATAGGGCCACATTATTTTTATAAATAACTTAGGCAAAAAATGTGACTAAGGAAATACTAAAATTTTTTTTTTCAGTCAGTTCTTCATGTGTGATCCTATAGGCCCATTCGCACTTGGAAGTAGGAAATAATAACGACCATATATGCACTCTAGCAAATCATACTAATAATTCAAATTGAATAAATGGGTTGGCATTTAAAAAACTTTGTCCAATCTCACATGGTCTTTTACCCAAAAATGTCAGAATTACATAAGACATGGACTTAGCCATCCTTATAAAATCAATCCCTTTCTTAATATTCCTATGACATTAAACTCTTAGATATATAATGAAACTAATTATTTCATCTAGGTATGGATTTTCACTTCTCATTTCACTAATCAAGTGGTCGGTGATTTGTTTTTAGAGTGGGTAATCCCCCAACTTATATCATGTTCTCTAACATGAATCAGTGCATAACTAATATAGTCATGCTTGCAAACCAATAACTCATATAGAGTTTTGTAGATATTTCAGGTCTAAGAACTATGATGTGAGACTTGCATATGAGGACTACTAATGACTTAGAACCATGTAGTGTTCTCATTTATGGATCTAATCCAAATACCATTTCTAAACATGTATCCATGACTTCTGACTGACATCCAATGCCTTTGTGTTCTACAGGACTGTATCCACTAAGTCAAAATGAGCATGCTAGTGTTAAATCACCTACTTTTCCTATAACAGCGACCAACTAGGGATATTTAGAACATAATCTGTTACTTTAAGGTCCTACAGGCATTTTTCTTGCAAATACCACCTTAAGCCTTATGATTCATATTCAAGGAGTTCCTTAATCATAGGTATAGTTTATAGACTATACTTGGGGCTAGGAATTGCACTAATTATATCCCACTAGTTCTAGAAACAATCAGGTTTAAACATGAATTACAAAGAAACTACAGTAGATTATACTGAAAAAAGACAACTCATGTGCTAATAATCAGCTACGTTATCTTTGCTAACAAACTTTCTTGATCTTGAACTTATCATTCTTTAATAATAATTCCTAAATAATAGTTTGGACATAGGATGTGATTGATACTCCTTATCTTGTACTCAGATTTTCCAATTTACTTTGCTACATAGCCACTCTTTTAGAGCTTCTGTTAACTTAGGACATCTTATTTAATCATGGATATTCACTTAGTAACTACGACCTCACAATCCTTATAATATGTGAATATGTGATACTCATTTTTGTACATAATTCAACATGATAGAGTCATTAGAAAATGCTTATGGATGCCTACTCATACTGTTCCTTTAATATAATAAAATAATAACTTCAAAGATAAACTATCTTTGTTCAAGTTAGACTTATGAAATAATAGGTTATGTTCCTTGATTGACTTAGTCCCAATAAATCGATACAATCCATCTACATAGATTTAGATACCAAGTATCATGTCGGTTTAACACAAGTCACTAATTTAGTAAACACTTTTTAACCAATACTTAGAGTAATAGTAGGAAGTTATTCTTAATCATAGGACAGTTTTCACATATTTGAAAACATGAGATTTTTGGTTTGCTTTCTTGTACACATAAAGTCAATCTTCACTTTTATTGAAGCTAAATCAATTGACTACTCCAATGAATCAAAGATCCAAAGTCTGTAATACTTACTTAGGTTAGTTTTATAATGAATTCTTGATCCATAACTAGTTGTGAACTTATTCCCATTTGTAAGTATTCCTCAATAGCAACTTATGGCATTTGAATTTAGCTCCCACTATTCTTCTTTAGAATATGATCTTAATAACAAACTAGTTTCTATGAGCAACAACACTTTTGTTGTTATCTTAGAATAGAATTAGTTCCACAAAAAAGATGATAATGGAGTCTAACTATCACGTCAGTAGTTAATTTCTTAACTTATGACTGCAGACCTTAATGCTTGAAAAACCAAAATTTCATGGTCCAACCATATCTCTTGTGGTTTTTAGCAAGTTTGATTGGAGCACATTTCAACTAATATGGAACCACAAAATTTCTATTAGAAAGAGTATTTGACCTATAGTAGAGTATGCCATAGTGTTCATTTTATCCTTTGGATACATGTAACGCTCTCCAATTTTAGTGAATTTTTGAAATTTATGGAAATTTAATAAAAGTGCGAGTAAATTTTTGCGAAAATTTTTAATTATTAATTATTGTGGACTGTTAGAAATATTGTGGAATTAAAATCGGGTAAGTTTAGTTTGATCGGGAGAGAGAAAAATCGAAAGAAAGATCACGGATTGAGCTAAGGGCAAAAACGTCTTTTCCCGAGTTTATAAATATATATATGTGTTTCCAATCTCTCCATTTACACTCCATTCACACTCCATTCACGTTCAAACCATTTCAAAATAAGGAGAGAATTTCGAAAA
>CANYCX012971935.1:0-21001 GCA_948193385.1 Breynia disticha f. nivosa
CTTTTCTACGCTGTGAGAGAGTCCACTCTCGTATTTGGCTAATCCCCATATAAATTAGAGCTTTCACTCAAGTTGGCTAATCCCTACATATGTTAGAGCTTTCGCTCCGATTGGCTAATCCCTGCATTATGAACATACAATAGTGTTAATGTTTATGCACACATGATATAAATGGATGGAATGCAAGTATTTTCCATTATTCATAATCAAGATCTCACAATATCAAATGCAAATGTATATTATCATAAATATCGATGCAAATCATACAAATACAAATCCCGAGGTCTTTCCTGCGCGCTTGAGAGAGTCCACTCTCGTAATTTGGCTAATCCCCACATAAATAGAGCTTTCGCTCAAAATTGGCTAATCCTCACTTTAATCATACGGAAGAACACTCACCTTCCGGGAAAGAACATCTCGCCTTCCCATTTTCATAATTCTCATGCCATGAACATGCAACATATTCATGCAATGCCACAATGACATTCAATGGACCACTGTCCCACATCATGCTATGCAACATAGTGCCAATCACACACTGATTATGAAAGCAATCACATGCTTTACACAACACACATAAGCATAACATATCGCAACCCTCAGGGTGCCATTCCATATCAACATAAGCCATTCATAAGCGTACTCATACATTTCCAGATTTGATCATCCCATCATCCACATAATATCGCATGGAAAAAGTAAGAATATATCTTAGTTCCCACAAACATAGGTTCACACATTACATAGTCGTTCATATCCAAACCACAAGAACACACAAGGTCATATAAGCTCGACCATTTCATATAATCACATTACACAACCACTACAAGTCCATTTGCGACTCCGGCTCACTACCATATTAGCACATACAATTTATTATGTATAATTAATCAATACAAATATGAAGTCGCGATAGTAAGTATAGACACTTACCTCGAACTCTGCGTAGTCGGGCTCGTCACTCAACTCCGCTACGAAACTCGAACCTCACTTCCTATAATATCATCCATTATGCAATGAACGTAGATACATCATTTTATGCATCAATTAAATCAATTAAGGCTCAAATTAGGCATTATTCTCTTAATCTCAAAATCCTAAACCTCACATCGTTACTCATTTCCATATCAACTCTCCAACAAACCCACATTTCGTTCGTTAAGTACATTTTCGAACTCAATTCAACATTCCAACTCTCATTCCTCATAAATCCCCAATTTACTCCAACCCTAGAAATCTCAATCTCTTTTAATCCTCGTTTCCTTTGTTCATTTTTACCCACATTACTTCCACAACCTTAAATCTTTCCAAACACATCAACGTTTCCCCAACTTTAACTCAAAATCACAGAAAAATCAACATACAATTAAAGCTTACTTTGCTCTTTCAAAGAGAATCGTTGAGCACTCTCTTCTTTAAGCAAAATGCACAAATCCTCGGGGTTTTAGGGTTAGTTTTGATGGGTTTAGGCCTTGGAATGAAGGGTTTTTAGGTTAGAAAGGAGAGGAGAGTCGGTGGTATTTTAGGGTTATGTTTCCTCTCTTTAAAATGTCTTACGCGAGTCTATTTTTAAAACTTGTCAAGTTGAAACGATTTTGCAAACAGTTTACCAAAACTGTTTGCCTAGTGGTTTCCAGCTTATTGAACTTTTGTCTTATACCAAAACGGTTTATTGAACTATTTTTTAATAAAAAAAATCAAAATCTCACCTTTATTTCTAATACATTGTTTAAAACTAATGACTTAGTGAGTCTTTATTTTAGTGGTCTTATAGTAACAGAATCCATGCAAGAGTCAATTACATGATCTACGAGTAAATGATAAATTTTTAATAACATTTTATATTGTTATATTCACTATGGTAAAAAAAAAAAAATATATTATTTTAATATATAAATAATTTTTTAAATTTTTACACAAATTATTTATTATTTAAAAATTATTTTTACTATTATTAAATGAATGACATTCTCATTATTTTTTACATATTTACTCATTTAAATATTTATTATTTACATAATAATTATTATATAAAATTAATTTAACTACTAATGTTTTTTATATTGTCATGATTCAAAATGGACTATGAATATGATACAAAAAGTAGTAGTCAGTTCATGGCTCACGGTGTATAGCATATATTATAGTGGTAATTACTCAAGAGATACTTTTTTATGATAATAACATATAAGTTTTATAAATTATAAATTTAACCACTTTTATTTTTTTATATTGTGATAATGATAATTTTAAGTAGGATTGTAAATGAGTTGAGTCGAGCTGAGTTTTAGAGTAATCAAATTCGGCTCGTTTAAAGTTTCACAAGTTCGAGCTCGAGCCAAGTTTTATGTCGACCTCAAAATTTAGTTCACGAACAGACTCGTTTAAAGTTTGCGAACAAACGAGCATGTTGACGAGCTTTTCGAACTTTGCTAAAAAAAATTAAAATATGTTTTTATTCGATAAAAAATTAAAAATTAACACATTTATTAAATATTATTAATATTTTTTATTTTTTATATAATAAAGTTATTTTTTTAATTAATAAAGTCATTTTTTATAATTTATTATATATTTTATCAAAATATAATTTTATTATGAAAATAACTATTTTTAAATAAATCATATACATATTTAAAATACAAAGAAATATTAAAGGTACATATTAATATAAAAAATCAATTATGTAATCGAGTTTATTCACGAACGTTAAACAAGCATGTTCGCGAACTTTCGAACCGAGTACTATCTTGTTCAGGCTCAACTCGTTTAACTATCCGAGCCTAATATTTTGTTAACGGACAAGTTTGATTATAAACAAGCCGAGCTCAAACGAGCTTTTATCGAGTTTGAACTCGAGTAACTCACGAATAGTCAGACTCATTTACACCCCTAATTTTAAGATTTGATATTGTAAATATAACCAATTTTTATGTGAACTTTTGTGAACTAACTTGTTTATTATATATGATATAAGTTAACTTTTTGTTAATATATATTTGTGAACAATTGTAAACCTATTTATTATTTATACGAATTAATATGAACAAATAATTTTTAATATTGATATTGTGAACTTTGTATAAATTGACAATTTGTTGAATTTTGTATCAATATGCTTTTGTGAACATTTGTGAACTTACGAAGACAAATTGGTAATTAGTTATTAGTTATTTTACTAATATAGGTTGTTTCATTGGTTATATCAACAATTTACTAAACTTGAGTATTATTTTTTCAATATATAGTCTGAATCTTGTACTTTTGTTATATTATGTATTGTTATAGTAGATTAAAAGATAATATAATTTTTGTAATATTAAACGAGACAAATTATAGTTTTAGAACCTTAGAGCATTAATAATAGAGAAAATTAAATAAAAATAACATTTTAGATTTTTTTTATTAAAAATTATTGAAATTTTCTAAATTATGAAAAAATTCACTTTCTGGTGCACAGAAAAATTTCTGATTCTATATAAAATAGAACATTAAACAAACATAATAGAATATCATTAATTATATAAATGTAGGTTACTATTTCAGCTTTTTAAGTTGTTGAAGTATGTTATTTTTTATAATTTAATTTTAATTGTACAACTAATTTTAAAATTAGTATTACTCTTTTTTGTAAGTTTACTAATGTTCACAATATTATTGTTAAGATTAATATATTTTACGAAGTCATTTTTCAAGTAAATTTCATTTTCAAAACTTGTAAATTTGTGTGTATATGAACTAAATTTATAGAGATTTTCAAAATGTTCATAGCTAATTAAAATGTCAAATACTATATTTTAGTAAGATTACTATATTTTAATAAGATATGAAAATTCGATCAAAACAGTAGAACTATATACAGAACATTCATCTATACAGAAAAAAAAAAAACACAAATGATACACATTAAAAGCAAACAATTAAATTTTTTTATGTAGCATAGCGGTCGGCGGTGCGCCGGCCGGAAACTCAGTTACGGCCATGGCAATATGCCTGCAGAGGCTGCAACGGTGTGAGAAGAGCACAACACAAAATGTCAGGTGAAACCGAAGGCAAAAAGGTGTAAGAAAAAAGATGAACAATTGAGTGAAATCGACTGAACGAAACTGCAGAACGGAATGCGGCATCTGCAGATTGTCCGTCGCAGTATTTTCGCTCCTGTTGCTGCAAAAGAGTTGATCCTATAGCAGAAAGTGATGGGGGGTATATACATGATTAGCAACCAGCAGCTTTTAAGAAGTTATCGTATGGACATGATGCTGGAAGAGGAAAGAGATGGTGTTGTTGCTGGTAAGCTGTTGCACAAAGCATTGGAGCAATGGCTGGGGTTGTGCTGTCTTGAGTTGGATGAAGATTTTCTTCAAGGAATGGATTTCCATGCTGCATTACCAGAATATCCGAAAGATGAAAAGTTATATAATTTTACATAACATAAGATGAAAAGTTACTTGGTGTATTTAGGGGTGTAAACGAATTGGGCTGCTAGCGAGCTGTCCGAGCTTGATAGAAGTTCATTATTGAACCTATTCATAAACAAAATGTTAAGCTCGAATGGTTGAATAACCCGAGCTTGAACGAGGTGGTACCCGACTCGAAAGTTATCGAACATGCTTAGACTCGAATACTCTAAAACTCGGCTCGCTTTGCTCATTTACAGTCCTAATTTGCTTAGTGAAGCCGTTCTCACCTAAGAACTCACCCAATATGTTGTTCTACTTTCTTAAAGACAATTTTTGAATACAAGCAAACCGAGTATAAGATTGGCAGCCGATTTTGAAACAATCGATAATTCAAATGTAGACTAGTAGCTTAAAAAGGAAATAAGATGATGCAAATAAAGCTGACATTCTACGGTGATTAAATGCATAACTAAGCTAAATAAAGAAATTTGCTCTATGAGAACACATCAAATTGTATGAATTTACCTGGTCGGATTCATGAGCTGAAATTGTAATCAAACTTTCCTGTCTCTGTTGAGCAATCATAAGAACAGACATTTTTTCTTGCTTTCCCACTGAAAGGGCCTCACAGTGTCCTGCCATTTCCAGGTATGGCATGTCGGGAGGGGCTGAAACTGAAAGTCTTCCAACTTGATGTGTTGTCTCCGAAACCTACAGAATGAGCAATTGCTTCACTTCACCATCATTGCCTTTCCTTTATTTGCACACGTAAAATATAAATAAAGTAGCAGCAACTTACTTCGTTCAGAAGGTCACCGATACTTATAAGGTTCAGAGCTTCTGAGACGGGCAGCAACACAGGGTCCTCCTTATGGCCTCCAGTTGTACTTACAGTGTTATCATCAACTGGCTGCAGTTGAGCTTTACTCTAAGCACACAAAGCAATTGATACATTGAAATTTCAACAGATATGGGTTAACAAAAAAGAAAAAAAAACTAAAGGAAAACATCTCAAAATAGAAGGAAATTTCACCTCATCTACGAATTCATCTTCTTGTGATTCCATCTCGTGGGTTTGCTCAGGCATATCCATGAATAAGTCAGCTCCCAGTGGGCAAGCATCATCAGGTATAAAGTCATTAAGCAGCTGATTTCTCATAGTAGACTGGTTCTGCTTAAAATAGGAATGTCAGTTCTATAATCGACGTAAAAAGGCCGCATTCCAGCTAATTTTAAACACAGGAACAAGTGAAATATTTACGTTGGATGATTTTGCCTTAAACTTGGCTATCATGTTAGAAAATGATTTTTTGGATTGGTCAGTCATTTCTGTAGCTGAAATTGACCTAAAAGCATCTTCATCGTCTTCTTTAGATCCATAAACTCCGGCTGCATTGACAGCCTGTAACTTGCTATCATCAACTAACTGTAGGAATGGATCGACCTGTTGAAGTAATAATAAAATAGAAAATATCAGAAGACTCACTTAATACAGATGTAATAAAAACTTGAGGAATGATGTGCTAGGCCAAGATAGATAAATCTATGAGAACAAACAGTAAAGACAAAGCATAACTAACCGGAAGTTTATAAACTGAAAAAACAAGGCTAACATATGTAATTCATCTTACACCTACAATTTTATCAGAAATTGCAGCCTTGGCACATGGAACAAGAGGAGGAATATTGTAGGCTTTTGCTGAAAAGAAAATCATAGAACTTGCCAAGGTAAATAGAGACCGGCGGCGTGATGGCCGTAGAGGCCCTGCAAAAGCAACAGAACTTCATCGACCAAAAGAGACGGTATGCCAGGTAGCAACATAAGAAAGTTGGTATTTTCATCAGCAAAATGGAATTAGGTTAAAAATAATTCAAAAATTTGAAGAATAACCTCCTTGTTCAAGAGCAAAGGCTCTTAAAGAAAATGCAAGCTGAAAACTTCGAATCATCGTCTCATTTGAAGAGTTCTGCAAGTGACAACAAAATATGAAAAGATATATAGCTTGAAAACAGTTGATATTCATATCTAAGTCTAAAAAATGCAAAACAGATACAACTTGTCTGATTATCAATTGGAAACTACACACAACACACACTCTCTGAAAGTGAGCTACTTTATGGGTGATTAAAAGATAAAGGTGGAAAAGAAGGCACATTATGTGGATCCACTTTCACCTACTCTTTCTACACACAACACACACTCTCTGAAAGTGAGCTGGTGTACAAAAGCTGAAAATATGTAATAACAAAATCGAGACTTGATTGGATAAGTTTAGCACCATTACCTTGGATCGGGCAAATAGCAGCACCAGACTGTAGGTATGAGCGAGTGCTTCATAGTTTTCAGGTTTATTTAAGGGAGAGAGTGATTGTGCCCAAATTGATGAAAGCAAAAGCGTAATCTGGCGACTGCTCAACTTAAGGGATACTATCTGCTAATTTTCATGAGAAGAAAATGTGAATATAAGCAGGGAAAAAGTTAGCCATAGTTTCAAGCTTAAAACTCTTTTCTAAAGAATGATAGTCACCTGTTCATTAGATGTTATACCAGTAACATTGTTATCGAAAATTAGAGGTGACTGATGCCTTTTACTACCAGCTCTGCTGTAACTTGATTTTAGTCTGTTCAACATTGAAGGATTAGCCTTCAAGTCCTTCTCACCCTCATAAATATTCTCTTGTGAGGATGTTTCTTCCTTTTTCAATTTCTCAAAAAGTGCAGCTGAAGAAGAAAACACGGAAACTGTTCTTGAAAGCATCCTTTGTAGATCAGGGATCTTCTTTGGGATAGATGTAGAAGTAGTAGAGGGACGGGGGCAGACAGAAAATGGGACAAGAACAATGGAAAATATTTGGTGTGCTCCAACCCTGGTTTCGTGGTCCTCATAGACCATAGCCAGAAGTAATTGATGAAATAACGCCTCAGGAAATGCCTACAACATTGAACACTTCGGAATCAAATCTTAAAAACTGGGAAAGGAAAACATTGTGTGTTAAAAATACTTCTTTAGAGAAAAAACATCGAGAAAACCGTTCACTCTTGCCTTCTTATTATACGACAAGTTTGGCATGGATGCCACAATCTGAGCTGTTCGATAAACTGCAGAAATCAAGGTTCTCGCCATGACTGTGATACTTGGCATATTTTCCAACATCACAGCCATAACATCAAGGATAGGATCTGCATCTCCAACCTACATCGTAAATGCAAATCAGTTTTTCAAACACTCATTATCACTACAAGTTCTAAATACATTTGAAAGAAATTTCCTCAGAGACAAGAGGCTGATAATAATTCTGCAAATATATATAAAGGAAAAGACAAAAATTTACCTTATCAGTCAACTGTCCGAGGCACTCATCCACTGCCGCTCTAAATTTACAATTCCATTCAATGACCTCAGCGCCAAGAGTTGAATCATCAAGGGAACAGTGAATGCTTTTTCGGAGGTGTCGCATCATGTCACTTAATGCCCCAATTATACCCACAGAAGGTTGAACCTTTGTTCGTTTAGCAAGATGAGTGGCAACATCAACAATATCTAGCTGCATATTGGGCCTCTTAAGAACATTCTTGTGATCAAGGTGCTTAATTAAGATGGACAATACAAAGTGTGTGTTGTACCCTGCAAATGGAGTTGGAAAAGTGTAAGAAAAATGTATAACTTCAAAAAACAAGTCGAATAACTTCTAAATTCACAGGAAACTATTGCAAACCAGTTAAAAACCAAATACCTGATTTCTCTATTACAGATTGCATATCCATCAAAACAGAAAGAGCAAGCCCATGTTCAGGAGACCAAAAATCACCATTATCAAAATAACGGAACAGAGATTCTAAGACACGCCGCACTGTTGTAGCTTCCTTGGCTAGATGTGCAATGTTAAGCAGACAAACCCTCGACCAAAATGTGGGGTTCTCCAAATCTTCCCTTCATGTAATCAAAGAAGTGGAAACTTAAATTTAGACAAACTTTGATAGTACAGAAACGGATAAGCGATATACAATAAGAAGAGTATGAACAAACTGTAACAATGAAATATGAAATTGACTTTAGCAAAGAAGGAATTACCGAGTTACAGAAATTTCCCCTTTATCACTTACAATCTTTCTCCAAGAAGGAACCCTTAACATGGAATTTAGTGGAACATCATTGTCATGGAAAATACCATCTGAATCTTTGTTCTGAGTTCCATAATTTTCCAAGACAACTGAAACAATCTAGTTCACATATAGGAAATGAAATTTGTCACATGGCATAGCCAACATTTCAGTGACATCAAATTTCACATGAAATATTTTAACAAGACAGTAAAAGGTAATACTGTCATACTGATAATCATGGACAAATAATAACCAAATAATTGTATTTTTTTTCTATAATGGGTAAAAAGGGTAAAGTTATAGCCATGTGTCGAAGTGACAACTAGTGTAATTTTCCCAAGCTGGTTTCCCCATCCCCATGCCAGCAAATCACACATGCTTACATACACAGGGAGGTTAACCAGGAGATTAATTGCAAACAATTGTTATTTTTTATCGAAATGAAAAGGAAAAATAAATTACAAAAATTATAAACAAATAAAGGCAAATATGGAGGTGATTCCTGTAAAACTTACATTGTCAAATTCAGCCGAAATATGAGAGAACTCGCCCATGAACCAAACCTATATAAGGATTAGTTTAAAAGATGATGTTACACAACACAATCAAGAAGGTTAAACATCAATGAGAACATGGAGAATGAAAATAAAAGTGAACATGGTTTAACTGATGCTTTAATTATCTTAATAACCTAATCTGTAAACAGAAAAGATAGCCTATAAAAAACTAATCTGTAAAGAAAAAAGACAACTTACCAGTTACCATCATATTACTTGGCAACACAAATTTTGTCATTTTGCAAATAACTTCTGCATTAGCTCTCCTTAGCAAGCAACAAATATTAGGCATACACATTAAAAGTTTTCTTATTACTCTAAAACAAAGGACATGCCAAATGACAGTTAGAAAACTTTTTAAGCCATCATGGCTGCATTATTCCATGGTCATTCGCATTGTTATTATGTGTTTACATTCTAATCAAGTGCTCCTGACTTATCAAACAAAATTTTCTGGGCTCATACAACTGGGGAGAACACATTTGGTTAACACACCACTTTATCTGTCTTAAGGATTTTAAAGTCAAAAGGCTATAATCTCCTTAGGGGCTCTAATATGATATCAAAAACAAGGTTATAACATTACTAAAGAAACAGCTATGCCATAGAAGAAGTGATTACCATTGATGACAGAGCCTGAAGCCCAGCAGAACGCAAATTTTGTACCCTTTCATCCTCGCCCATTTCTTGAACTAAAAGACAGAGTTTTGGAATCATCCCATCTAAATTGAACACATAAGTACCATCTGTCTGCAAAAAATATCCATTCAGATGCCACTCATGGCATGACATACATTCAATTTGTATCTCATTTGAAGGAAGGGAAATAAAAGAAAAGTATTTGAATTTCAAAAACTATCACCTGATTATTCACAAAGTCAAAGAGTGCCTGGCATCCTAATACACGCATGTCATCGTGCCGTGTTTGATCCAGAAGAATGTGTATGATACTTAGTAAACTGCTAGCAAATAATGGCCTGACAGAAGTATTGCGACCGAATTATTAGTGGACCTAAATATAGCAAATATGATCACCTAGCATTTGAAAGTATGATATTTCCTTGGAAACCAAATCATCCCAAAAAAATAAGGAACGAAAAACAGCCCCAAGAAACCACTTTGTAAAGAAGTTAACGGTAACAGTACTAAGAAACATCTTTACGAGAAAGAAAAGGCTGAATCTATTGCACATAATTTCTCATGCAAAATTTACTGTAATGGACATAAAAGTTGCCTGAGTTGTGAACCTAATTCAAAATCTCAGGTATATAATAGATAAAACTCACATTTGTTCTTTACAAGAAAACAACAACTTCCTGTAGATAGAGGTCACAATTTTTACAGACTGAAACTGCTCGCTTCTCAGATCCTTATAGCACCTTTGCTCAAGGGAACTTGTAATCTGTTTGCACAATATGAAAACATGTATCAACGATGGAGGGGATAACTAATTTAAATTTCCAAATGGAATTAACAAATATGCAATAACTGTTGGTAGGAGAATTTTATGCAGTAAAAGTTTATGTCAAACCAAAATGAGCCCAAAAGGACATTGATTTTCATTTTCTTATATTTGGTCATTGAAAATTGGATTTCAATTACTAATTTATAACAGTTGGGTGGAAATCCATTTCTTTTATCAAATCTAATGAAATTTAGAAAGAATTGCTGCTTGAAAGTCAAACCATCTTTTCCATATTGAAGGTTTCTGTTCTGAATATCCCCTGGAACTGGAAGATCCCATGCTGTTTTAATTACAATTTGAAGTACAACCTATTGTCATGCTTCTGCAAAAACTCATTAATTTTGGCAATTGAATCTCTTGTTTCTTCTCATTTTCAATAACTAATCTGAAACAGATGAATGATCAAGACCTTAATAAATCAAATGTTTGGATCCCTTATTACAGACTCAGTATTCTTATGGTCAATCATCATGGAAGACTTCCTCCTCTCAATTCAATCACATCCCATTTCAGGACTCTATTGTACAGTTCAATTAGATAACGTATATAGCACTTCACATCTCATCCACCAGCAACACGTTAGTTCATTTCAACAAGTACATTTTTCAAAATACGTCCATTGCATAAATATTTCTAAACCCATGACTCTTGCATGGTTCAACAGAATCATCCATATTGCAAAGATATTGCATGTACCTTTGGTATACGAAGAGGGTTTTTCGCAGCATATTCGCAAAGTTTACCAATCATTCGATCATTTGGTTGCTCATCCTGCCAAAACAACAATGCTTAAATGTGATCATCCAACATCCATCACCAAACTCATGCTCGGTAAAACTAACAATATCACATGCAATCCATTTTATTAGAATAATTAATTCGGCCAACGCAAATATAGATTCAACCATTATCCTAAGAAACAACACTAAACTTAAAATGAAACAAAAACATCCCAATATTCTGATCAACAATACCAAATTCAACACTGATGCAAAAATGGCAATACAAAACGACACTGAACTAATAGAATTCAATTTCAAACAACGAACAATTCTAACAACACCATAAAGAAAAAGGAGGCAATCGCAAAACAAATAAACTAATTGAAGCACATATATATAAAACAACATGGTAAAACAAAATCAAATTGTAACAAAAAAAAATGAAATGTATCTAACTAACCGGAGAACGAGGAAAAATATTAGTAATCAATTTTTTGTAACGCCGAACGGGCTGTCTAGACCTGGCACGTAATGAAGGACAAAAGAAACATAAACTTCCACATGCAGGCAATACTCTTCTCGAAATCACCCCCATTTTTAAATTTCTTTCAATGAAATTATATCCTAACTTCTACATATTGATTATTGATTGGTTACGGGTGGTCTGATCGGCGGAGGGGGAAGATTGGTGGTTATGAAGAGAGGGATTGTGGGGTTTTTGGAGAGGAGAAAATGGAGGCGAGAAATATGAAGTGTTTTGAGTATTTATAGTGTTGGGTTTTTTTGAGCTTCGTTTTGGAGTTTTAATTAACGGCTATATTTAGCAGCTGTGTGGAACCTACATTAAAATGTGTTAATCTTTTCTTTTTTTTTCAGACAAAATTAAAAATTCAACTTCATGAAAGACGGTTTTGAATTGACAGTTCAATTCAATTTTTAATGGAAAAATTGAAACGGCCAGTTGGAATTGAAATCGCCAACTTCGATTTTAAACCGTTTTCACCTTTATCAACGAATTAAAAAAGTTAAAATTATAGTCATTTGTTAAACATATGCAAAACAAAGTGTCAGAGTTTGAAAATCTTCTTTAGCTATAATAACATAGATTTTTTCTGAAAAAATTAATTGATAAAAGTAAAAGATGAAGTATTTGAAAATATTTACAAACTAATAAATTAATAGAATTATGTTTAAAACAAAAGATTAACAAGTGTAAACAGTTATAAAGCAAAAATTAAAATTATACCCATGTGTCAAACATAAGGCTACCAAAGTTAAAATTTGAACATTTTCTTCAGCTTAGTAATACAGATACGTAAAGAGTTCTCACTTAATTAAAAAAATGACATTTAGTGAAGTGATTGAAATTTGAAAATCTATTATTAAGGTAGTAAAAGTCGATTGGTAAAAAAAAGGTAGTGAAAGTAGACCGATTAGTACCAACGACTATAAATTTCTTGTGTTCTTTGTTGCTTGATTTTATTATCACCACGAGTTTGAAAAAAAAAACACGATTCAACCTTTATTATTGTGTATCCTCCATTTTTCGTTTAGATATTCTCCTTGACGCATAAGGGTGCGTTTGGTATTGATTTTTCCAAAAGCTGCAGCAGCTTTTAGCTACCAAAAACAGTTTTGGGTGTTTGATAATGCTAAAAAATTGTTTTTATTAAAAGTGCTTTTGGCTAAAAAGTTGCTTTTTTGAAAAGCTACAATTTGATGTTTTTTCAAAAAGCAGTTTTCTGCTTTTAAGCGTAATTTTTCATTTCTTAACAAAATAATTTTTTTCAATTCTAATTTAATTTTTATAAAATATAATATATTTTAATATATGATTTTATGATAAAAAAATTTAATTTAAAATATTAATTATTATTTCTAAAATAAAAAAAATTATTTAAAAAAATTAAAAAATTAATTTTAATATTTTCTTTCTAATTTGTATTATTAGCATTTAAATAATTTGAAATAATAGTTTTTATCATAACTTTTAATGTATTTTTATAATTAACAGTAATTTTTGTATAATACGTTACCAAACGGTTGTCTGATTTTTCTAACAGCAATTTTAGAAACAACACTTTTTCTAACAGCAACAATAGTTTTCAACAGCAATCCCAAACAGACCTTAAGTTTATTTTCAGAGTTTGTTGGAGTTGTTTTAAAAACGTGTAAAATTATTTGAAAAATTGCTAAAATGTTTGTCTGAAAATTAAGAAGGAAAATAAATTTGAGCACTACAATTAATCTGTCTACAGTTTTCCACATTCCCATGATTATTGTAATGACATGTATTATGAGACGAAAGAAGTATAATTTTATGGTCTATAACAAAATATATGTAAATTTGCATTTCGATTCTTCTGAAAAAAAATTATTTTAAATTTAACTGCTTATTTTCTACATTCTCTTAATCTTTATTTGAATGAGAAATTACAAAATACATACAAATTTATGGATCGGTTGTTTTACGAGAATGATTTACTTAGAAAAATATTTTTCATATTTCTGAATCTTATTTTTCAGAATTATATTTTCTGGTATTTCATGTAAAAATATTTAAAAATGTAATTAAAAATATAATTTTACATTTAAAATAGGTTAAGAATAATTATTATTTTTCTATTTATTTTTAAATTATAAATTTATTGACATATTTTTTGTTAGTAATAAATGTTGAAAAATCAAGAAAATATTTTTTAAAAAATTAATTCTTCCAAACAAACAGAAACTTATATAATTTATAAATAAATTTAATGTGAGAATAGACCATGTATGATTAGAGTAGGAGATGATAGTTTGATATTAGGAGTTTGTTTATATAGCTACACTAACATTTTGCTTGTTTGGTGGCATTATATTTTATGAAATGATATAGTTAAAAAATAAACTATTATTGTTTTCTAGTTTTATTGGATTGGCTTGGTTAACATGATCTTTTTGATGGTTTTGAAATTATTTAAAAAAAATATCGTGATTATTATGATTTTAACAATTATAGAATAAATTTAATCTTAAATAAAAATAATTGTGATGTCTCACTCTTTATTTATGAGGTTTATTTGGTCACTTTAATATTTTATTTAATTTTTTTTTGAAAACCAAAGTCATTCAATTCATATCATAAGAGTCCAACATTAAAGGAGAAATAAAAAAGTCAAACGGGTAAGTCCCTACATACTGATATCAGATATAGAATCAGTAGCTCGAGCTAGTGTATGAGCCACAAGATTTGTTGACCTCTTAACATGATTAACTAATAATCCAACAGAACGAGATAACAAGTCTTTGCAATCATCAATTTAATAACTAATAGATCATATTGTTTTTCCAATCACTTTATAATTTCAAAGCATACCATATATTACTATACTCTATGAACCTACAATTTAATAACTCATATCAAATTCAAACAATCAAAAGCGTAACATATGAGGACTTTTACTACGAGTCCCCTTAAAAAGAGAATTCAATGAGACAATAAATTATCTCCATCAGATATAATAAAAATAAATTTAAATATTTAATTTATACAATAAAAATATAATCTTTATTTTATGTAATCTGTACAATTACAAGTAGAGTCCTCAATAAACACAATTCTCATATTAAAATTCACCGTAACACGGAAACTAAAACTATGAAAAGGGTGTTTTTAGAATTAGAGAAAGGTTGAGGCTGAAATAGTAAGATAGTAACATGTGAGGTTAGTATTGGTAAGAAGGCAAAAAATACAGTGGAGCCACCCGTAGAGAAGCAAAGGTGCGGTGAGGTTAAAAACTTAAAACCCATCTCTCTCTCTCTCTCTCTCTCTCGTTTTAACGTAATCAGGGAGAGAAGAGAAGCCTCCTCCCCAAAATTAACAAATTAATTCGACCAAAAATTCAATTTTAAACTAACATTTAATTTTTATATATTAAATTAAAAGTAGTTGATTCTCAAAATCCCTCTACCATGGCCTTTCACGTAGCTTGTCCAATTACATGGTTATTTTTTATACCTCATTACATTTTATCCACACACTCTTCTCTTTATCTTATCTAGCGGTAAACGCTGTCGTTTTTTACGTACTCGCTATTGTTTTCAATTGCAGTCGGAGAGTTTGCTTCTGCAAGTTAGGGTTTCCCAAAGATCTGCAGAACGAAAATTCCAAATCGGAGTTTTTAGTCGATGTCCATCGAATTCAGGAGTTTTTGAAGGATCCTTATGGAGTTAAGGCTTCCAATCATACTATTCAGGTCTTGGTTCCCAAAGTACTTCCTGTTGTTGCTGCTGGAGGAGGAGCTGCCGAGGAGGAGCCGACACTGCTGTCAAAGAGGCCGGCGGTTGCTGCTGCGCGCCGCTTTGATGCGGCTGTCAGGGATAGTAATGAGAATGTACTTATTTTGCTTTTTTTTTTTACTTTTACTGTTGTTGGTTAATTGGTAATACGGATTGCTGTTGTTGAATGGTGGTTTTTGGTTTTGGAAAGTGTGAATTGTGAGTAAATTTACGGTCCTCTTTAATTACAGGGCTAAATATTGGTTATTTCAAGTGTTGGGTATTGAATGTGGATTCTGTTGTAGGCTATTAGGTCATAAACCAGAATTGGTAATGCCGGGAATTTTGATGTTGTCTGCAAATTACATTAATATTTCTTCTGAAAGCATTCATAATTTTTTTAGTTCTCCTTTGGCTGTGTTGTGCAATGATCTTGAAACAGAACGATAGATTTCATTCAACTCTATTGTTTCTGTTTGTTTTAGGAGCCAAATAGCTATCCTAATAATTTGAGAAACGACAATCAAACTTACTTTTTAGAGAATTTAATAAAAGATATTCTCATATTCAGGTGGCATCTACTGATGTTGTCAAAGAAGAACGGGGTCTATCTGGCAGTAGTGTAATGTGCAGAATGTGCTTTGTGGGTGAAACAGAAGGAAGTGAGAGAGCCAGGAAGATGCTTTCATGCAAAAGTTGTGGCAAAAAGTACCATAAGAACTGTATTAAGTCCTGGGCTAAACATAGAGGTACAATTAATTGGCTTGAAAAATTTTCAGTGATGGAAGTTATAGGTTACAGTCATACTAATTGGATATGTTGCAGATTTGTTTCATTGGAGTTCATGGACATGTCCATCTTGCCGAATCTGCGAGGTATTAGTTGCTGGAAATTTATTATCATATTTTGTGTTGTCTAAGATGAAAATATTCGGAAACATGCAATTGTGCTCATATGCATTGTGTACCTCTGCGGTTTGCTTAGTTAGTACAGCTTGTTTTTGTATATGTTGTACTCATTACTTCCAGATTGATCAAAACTTTCAGCCTGTTAATCTATGTTTATTTAACTGAGCTGCCTTGCGTTATCGTATTTGATCTCTGTTTCTTAAATTGCATGAACCCACGTTTAACTAAAAATGTTTTTTGAATATTATGTCTGATTATATTTTGTTTCTTCAGATATGCCGACAAACTGGTGATCCAAATAAATTCATGTTTTGCAAACGGTGTGATGGTGCTTTTCATTGCTATTGCCAACATCCTCCGCACAAGGTATGCTTTTGATTATCTGTCATGGCACTTCATTTCAAGATTCAGCTTGCAGTATTAACAATAACATCAATCTGTGGATGGTGCAGAATGTTAGTTCTGGACCATGGTTGTGCACCAATCACACAAAATGTCACAGTTGTGGATCTAATGTCCCAGGAAATGGCTTAAGTGTGAGGTATTGATCTTCGAACTAGTCCTGAAGCCTACATTTAGTGTCATGACATTTTTTGTTTGTTCTAATGTATACAACTTAGTAAACTGTTTTGTTTTCTTTAAACATTGCAGGTGGTTCCTGGGATACACTTGCTGTGATGCTTGTGGAAGACTCTTTGTGAAAGGGAACTACTGTCCTGTTTGTTTAAAGGTACTTTGAAGCAGTTTTATTTTTTTCTAAATAGATTTTAGGTGCTAACTTATGGTGAAAAGCCCTCCCGTTATCAGCTGCTTAACACCATATGTGTATTCCACTTTCTTGTCATCAAACACATGATCTTGACCCAGTGTTTTTTGTAGTTACATGAAAAGATATTGATTTAATCTTTGGTCAACCTTGCAGGTGTATAGAGATTCAGAATCAACACCTATGGTTTGCTGTGATATTTGCCAGCGATGGGTGCATTGCCATTGTGATGGCATCAGGTTTGTTGCTGCCCTATTTTGAAATTTATCCCAAAAGACATAATCTTCTGTTCTGTGTTTTGCTATGTTGTCTATGATTGCTGTCCTCTAGGCATGTCTGATTGTTTAGTTCTTCACAAAATACCCTCTTAAATGCATGAGACAATTTCACTGTTCCACATCTCAGGATTATCTGTTTTGTTTTGACAAATCTTGTTCCTGTCTCTGTTTTTAGTTCAGTTTTGACAACTGTTCTCCACTCATAGTAGACAGTTAGCATGAAAAGAGAATGATATTTATGACAAATTTATTTTATTTTTCTACGAGAAAAACCTAAACAATTGTGGTTGATATCTAGATTTATTGTCTCATGATTCTTGTGTGACAGTGCCATCATTTCTTGTTGGAGTTTACAACACAGCTGTTTTGTTAAACTGCACCTTGAGAACTAGTTTATGAGAAAATTGATTCTGAATGTAATGTTTTGCAGTGACGAAAGATATCTTCAGTTTCAAGTGGATGGAGATCTTCAGTATAAATGTCCAACATGCCGTGGAGAGTGTTACCGGGTCTGTTGCAAATGAGAACTTATTTTCTCCTTCGGAACTTGTCCACTTCTTTTTTTGGGGCAAGGTTTTTTTGCCTACTGTTTTCTTTTTTTTTTTTTTGATTGTATTGGCTTTGTGTTGCTAGGTGAAGGATCTTGAAGATGCTGTTCAAGAGCTCTGGAGGAGAAAGGATATGGAAGATCGAGATTTGATTGCAAGCTTAAGGGATGCTGCAGGGTTGCCCACAGAAGATGATGTATTTTATATTTGCCCATATTCTGATGATGAAGATGATGGATCTGCAACAGGAAGGAGTGAGTATGGTCGTTCTATCAAGCTCTCGCTAAAGAGTTTGGTTGATAAGTCTCCAAAGAAGAGCAATGAATACGGAAAGAAACCTTCAAATAAGAAATATGCCAAGAAGAAAAGTTTTCCTGGTAAAATAGAACTGCATCAACAAGAAGTTGATAATTATGAACACAGTTTTGAGGATAAAAAGAATGAAAACATTGAGTCTCATATAAAAGGTGGACCAGGTCCAATTGCTGGAATTATGAATCACTCTGAGGGTGCCCGCTCTGTGAATCAGCCTGGTGGTTTAAAACAGAAGTTTGTTGATGAGGTGGTTAACAATGAAGAAAAGACACCCAAAGTTGTCAAAATTAAGACTAACAAGCCTCATGATTTGCGTAATGGGGATGATAGTGAAAATCATTCTGGCAAAGCAAAATCTGTGAAGACAAAGAAATTGGTTATAAATTTAGGGCCTCGCAAATTAAATGTTACGAACTCTCCTAGATCAGATGCTTCAAGCTGTCAGAGAGAGCAAGATTTGAAAACTTCCAATGGTATGTTTTCTGATGAATTTTTTGATAAATGAATAATTTACATGGCTCAATTTCTCGTTTCATTGCAATGATCTCCTCAACTGTTTTGCATCAATCTCAAATTTTACATCACTATTTCTGATATATTGCATGTTCAACATGATATGCTTGATAAATCCCAAATCTTTAAATACTTTGTTTTGTAAGAGTTTGTTTTAAGTTCCCTGGTTCATCAGATTTTGTCAAAGTTCAAGTCCCTACAAAGCACTCATACGCATCAAGAAGACTATTGCATGCCTATAACGTTTCAATTTATTGTTCTTTAATTGTCCCTCTGTTGTTTTGTTTTTCACGTAATACCTATAAGCTAGCACTAAAATAGAAATTTGCTCTGTAGGATGAGTTGATTATAAACTTAAATAGACATCATATAAATGATCATTAATCAGCTAGTGTTTGTGTTCATTCTAACGCCGGTAGTGGTATTCCCCTAGAAGAATTGAGAGCCATCAGCTACAATTTTGGCTTGTTTTGTTCTGATTTATTTAAATGTATTCTTAGGAGAGACAGTTGATTTTAAAGGTTTGAAGTCGGCACGAAGAGAAGGAAATTTCATGAAGTTTGGAAAAGTAAAATCTGATGCTTCTACCGTAAATCCCAAATTTGACCAGGTAACCGACAATGATGGGTATACAACTATTCCTCTGGGTCACTCACGTGTCTCAAGTAGGAGAATTGGTGGGGGAAGCAGCACTTCAGTGGCGCCTGCTGGTGAAGAGCCGACACTGAGAAGTGACAAGATATCCTCTGGGAAGCACTCAGAAGACTGGGCAGATGCACATACCGAAAGCAATGACGATTCTGGCGACACTCCTATATTGCATTCCTTGCCTAAAGATTCCAAGTTTTCCTTGAAGTTGAAAATCAAAAAACCCAATCTTGAGAATCAAAATTCTCCCATTTCTCAACCTGATGAAGAGAAGAGTTCTATAAGGGGCCTGAGGTCGAAAAGAAAGAGACCTAGTTATTTGGAGAAACCTTCGTTTAACAAAGACGAAGATGCAGATGTCACACATACGCTAGACAGCGAGTTGATGGAAGCTGGTTGGATACTTAAAAAGTTGGGTAGGGATGCAATTGGGAAGAGAGTCGAAGTTCGCCATCCATCTGATAATTCATGGTGAGATTATCCTTTTCTCACACCTGCTCCTTTTTTCCTTCCGTATATTTTGTATCTTCAGTTTAGCGATATAACATTATCGCATTTGGCGTTGATATTTCTTTTCTATTGTGCAAATTCAGGCACAGAGGAGTGGTCTCCGACATTGTTGAAAGTACATCAATGGTATCTGTTTCTCTAGATAATGGCAGAGTGAGAAAACTAGAACTCGGGAAGCAAGCTGTGCGCTTTGTTTCTCAAAAGCAAAAAAGATAGATGACATATTAAGCTATATCTCACTCTAGTTGTTGATGATCTACTCTCTCGGAACTTCTCTCACGTCAAAGGGCAGTGGCGAAAATAAATAAATTTCGGTATGTTTCTGTTACTTGCATCACTCATTGAGCCTGTGCAGCCATTTCTACTGGGAGAAGTAAATCCTGGAAAACGTGGGATTAACTCTGAGGAGGGCACCATTTCTTAGTCTTCTCTTTGGTTTTTGTTATGCCCATTCTTGAGATGTTTTAGGATACACAGTTGATTTAGAAAATGTAGGTGTTAGTGAATTAGTTCGAACTGTAGCTTAGTTTAGTATTTACGATTGCTGGCTGTGTTTTCGAGTGATATTCATATTCATAGTAAGAGATAATTTTTGCAAATAGTTGTGCTGAAGTTCTATATTTTGTTTTCTGTTCCCTTAAATAAAATTTGAGAAGTGAAAGAAGAAATTCAATTGGAATAGGAATTTAGTGAATGACAGAAGGTTTTGTTAGAGGTGAAAAAATTAAACTGGAACTGGTGAATTAGAATTAAGCTGTCGAAATTGATTAGTTTACCGTTTGGTTTTGATTCTTTGGAATAATGAACTGTTGATTCTGAATAGGCGGTTTACGGTTTGAATCGGTAATTTAATTTTTTTTAGTGGAAAAATTGAACCTAAACTAAGGAATTGGAACCAACCCGAATTGGCTCGAACCGCTAGTTCAGAATTTGGAACTGAATCGACCAAACCAGTATAAATTTTTTCCATATTTTGTAATTATATCTGGACAAAGGTTTAAACGCA
>CANYCX012972002.1:0-11225 GCA_948193385.1 Breynia disticha f. nivosa
AACGAATGAAAAATCGCTTTGGAAAGTACATACATCATCAACAACGGGATTTGAAGATTTATGTCGAAGAAAACTCACCAATTAAAGTCCTTCACTCGATCCAACACCTCCCAAACACCAAATCTCGACAAGTTCTAAGGACGGTTAGGGTTTTCAGATTCTGGTTCGGGTTTAGGAAAGAGAAAAGTGAAGTGAGGTAAAGTGTAGAGAGAGATGGAGAGAGATACATATATATATTTTCAAAAATGACATTTTTAACCCTGACTCTACATCTTGCTTCCTTTTCGATTTTTCTCTCTCCCGATAATCCACCTTAAACAAATTTTCAAATCTTAAAATATTCTACACTCACCTACCAATTACTAATTAATATTTTCCGCGAAAATTTTCCTCACGTAATTTCATTAGTTATTCACTTAAATTATAAAAATCACAGAAAATGGAGGGCGTTACAGCATGAAGTGAACTATTCGACCCACGATTTAGAGTTGGCTGCCATCATTCATGCCTTAAAGGTGTGGAGGCATTACTTGTACGGTGAAACATTCAAAATTTTCACCGACCACAAGAGCCTCAAATATATTATCACGCAGCGGGAGTTGAATCTGAGACAGAGGAGATGAATTGAGCTCCTCAAGGACTACAATTGTACTATCGACTACCATCTGGGTAAAGCTAATGTGGTTGCGGATGCATTGAACTGGAAGGGTAGATAGGATGAGGATGTAGTGACTTATCGGGCAGAGTCATTATTTTCTTTGAGGATGCTGAGGGTGCAACTTGATATGGTTTAGGGGAAATGTTAGCTAATATCTAAGTTTGACCCCAGATGCGAGACCTGATAGCAGAGAGGCAAAAGGATGATGAGCATTTGATGAAGATAAAGAGGAAGGTTGAGAAAGGGAATTCGACTACCCTGCACAGGTTAGATGAGGATGGTATCCTTTATTACGGGGAGCGGTTGTGTGTTATAGACATAGCTGATGTTAAGGAGGTTCTGATCACAGAGGCACATTTCTCTCTTTGCTCAATACATTCTAGCAGCACCAAAATGTATAGAGACATGAGAGATATGTACTGGTGGGTGAATATGAAGAGGGAGGTCGCTGAATTTATGGCTCGATGTTTTCCTTGTCAGCAAATTAAGGTAGAGCTTCAGGCTCCAGTATAGAAATTAAGACCTTTGGAGATTCTCGAAAGGAAATGGCAGAAGATTATTATGGATTTCATAGTTGGGTTGTCGAGGATCTGTAACCCCTAAATTCGACTACCATTTAATTACATATAAACTCGTTTCTCAAATGGTACCTGAACTTGGAAATCAATTGTTTTGGAAATAACAATTTAAAAGTAAAAGAGAAGAAATGCATTCAATTATGTGCATTCGGTTTACGATTATACTATCCTTTGGTAACCTGAATAATGAGTCATTTGAGTTTTAAAAATATGAAAATAATGTTGAAAGTGCATGTTTACAAACTCAATCAATGAAAGACCCAAATTCAAATAAAATATGTCAAAAATAAATATATATATATGCATGATACATAGGCATGAAAGTTAATCTTTGGTGCTCGGGCAACCTTGTTTCTTCGGTCCTTCTGGTAACAAGATCACTATCACACCTCTATTGAGTCCCTCAAATCCCTGCCCACACGGCTGGTATAAAACACTAGTGAGTTGCGAAACAAAATCTTCCTTATTATGAATTTACCATTCGTGATTTCCATATTAAATTCAATGACCTAAACTTTCAATTAGGAGTTTATCTTATATATATGTTGAATTCCTCTCAATTAAATCACTACTCGTATATCAGTCTGTTTCATACAAGGTTTATAAACCTCTCAATATTGGTTATACAAGTTTCACCATTATAACATTCATCCCATACATTACCACACCAGCATTCAAAACATCCATGTTATAAAGCACAAATGTATACCAATCCATTTATCTTCTTATGCCTGTCTCTAGTTGGTTATTAGCTAACTTAGAAATGATGAGATCATTTCAATTACTTGCTTTCATCTATGTGTCATTGAACAACACAGATATTTGCAAAGGAAATGGAAAATAACATTGGTCCATATGGAAGAAAATGAACACATTTGATCATCCATTTAATCAAATAAAAATGTAACCACCTTACAAAGTATCATGGTGTCACACATACAACTAGCCTTTTATGCATATCATACATTTAACAAGTTAATTCATGTCCACCCTAGCATAGCTTATGATTATTCAAATGTCAATGATTCTTATTAGGTTCATTATATAGCATATAAACACAATTTACATAAAGGATTATGATTCATGGAAACAATAAACACCCTTGAACATCATTGAACATGGCCCATAGCAACAATGAACACGCATGAACACAAATGAACACTTCTGGACACATTTAGATACATTTAGACACATTTTGGTCAGCCTTTTTCTTGGACAGAAGGCTCATCACAAATGTGATTGGGATCACCACGAACGTGGTTCACCTTCTGAAATCACCTGAAATCATCAATCAAACAGCCACGTTTGGCCAAAAGGCCAGTCACGTTCGTGACTGGTCATAAGCCCTCAAATTTGTGTCCAGAGTGCCAGTCACGATCGTGACTGGGATCAGTCATGTTCGTGCCTGGTGTCCTATCACCAAAAATTAGCCAATTTTGTTTCCATTTCCTTTTTATATCAAAATACAACCTTCAAGTCATAACAAAACACAACATTCAAGCAAGGTGCAAGCCTTATACACCCACAATTTCATATCCTATGATCACTTGAAACTCTACTTATTAACACACACACACACACACACACACACATATTCACGATTTCATATGATCAAATTATCCAAACAGAGCATATTCAATCCATCCCATATCTATGCCATTGACACATGCACAGGCTAGGCATAATAAAAGGTCTAACCCTCTTAACATGCGCACTACACAAATCGCAATACATAAACGACATTGCACATCCAAAACACATGCATCAAACTCTTTCATCTATTCATTTACAATCATCAATTAATTCAAATCAGCCACAAGCTACAATGATAGCCAATAACCAACACCATTATGGCATTGGCAACTTCACTGCATCATTGAAACACATACGACATATTTGTCGCTAATACAAGTATCATTTCATCCATGTCTTGGTACATGCACATCATAAAGACATATTCATCGCATAAGTTCATAAATAATGCATCATATGACAAATGAGAAATGTGAATGCCTGTCATCTAATGCATTCTATAAGATGATCACCCTTGATTCCAAGTCAATTTCAATTTACGCCCTCATTTGGCTATTATTGACGTTTGCATACGGGCCTCAACGGCCATGAGTATGTGGTTATATAAATTTGGATCCATATTTTTCCCTTACTTGGCTTAAATTTTGCTCTTACTTGGCTTGGCACCCTCGTATGTACATCTACATATCGAGCCTTTTTCCACTGTGCCCGGTTTAGTGTTTGTTATACACTAACCATAATCTTGCGCACTAAGCACCCATAAGAGGCCTGTGTGACCCCCCAACCTTTCTCTTTTGCCCTCAGAGGTCCCGGTCTAGCCTGAGACGTGTGGCCTAAGGTAGGTTATTAATATACCATCAGAGGTCCCGATTGAGACATTTGATATACCCTTTCATAACCACTCCCTCATTATGCTCACTAAGTGCCTTTATCATTTTCTTTAATTGCTACCTAAGAGCCCATGCTTACTTGCCCACTTATGAGTCCCAAATGCATGAGTGTTATGTATACATTCCATGCAATCAAATCATGCAACATTATGCATTCTCATTCCCATCATGTTATCCTTCACAAACAAATGTTCTAATCCTTAACCAATCCACATTCAACTATGCATAGCCAACAAAACATAAGCATTCATTCCATATCCATAACTTTTACCATTACTATATGGTTGATATTCATACAAGCTAAAAATCATACAACGTCAATCATGATCAACACATTCACTACAATCAAGTCAACCATATCAAATAACAACAATTCTCAATTCACTTCAAAACTCCATCAAAACACCTTTACTGCTAATTCAGGCAGCCCACATTCATCAAATAAAAATGTTTAGGCACACCACATTCGTATGTCAATATTCGCATTATCCCACTACAATCTCATTATCACATCAATCAGATAAGATATTACAAGATCATACAAGTACACATATTTCATCAATCACCTTTCGTATTTATAATATACCCATTGGTCATTAATTGTATTATAGCGTAGCCACACATACAAGATCATGTAAACAATCCACATTTGCTTATCAATCATCATCATTACCCATTCAGTGAACCCAATCATAAAATTATACTGCATGATCAACATACAAATTATCAACCAAACATCCACTTCACATTCATGAACACATAGGTATAGGGATAAGTTGCGCTTGTGTTACTTACCTCACACGATACGCCTAACGGCTCGTTTGGGAACCTTTCCTACCGCGATTCGAATTCCCTGTTATTAACATTATATCTTTATATCAATCTTATCTTCATATAATTTCAAATCAATGACTGCTAAAGTGTTTATAATTGCCTTCTTTGTTTGATAACCCTATTTCATTAACTATTTAACCCAACTACCACATTCAATTTTCTTTTACACCAACCATCGTTAATGCTCTACTAAGTGTGTTTAGATTGGTTGAAATGCTATTTGTACGTTCTGAACATTCTTACTCTCAATAAAAGGATTTTTTTGGGACCTTCTATACTGGGAGACTTTGCGAATTAGACATAATCAGGATGTTATGTACATTGAGAAAAATGTTTTTGACAACATATTCCACATAGTTGTTAATGCTCTAGGAAGATTGAAAGATAATCTAAAGGCCAGATTAGATATACATTAGTGAGTAGGATTTCTAAATATTGCTCGTTAAATGCATAAAATCTTGTAGTGAAAAGAGAAAAGAGTGAGTAAGATTGCATAGGCATCCTCAAGATCATTTAAATTATGAGTAAAAGTGCATAATGAGATTAACATAAATAATTATTAGTGTTTTTTCCTGTATTGTGAATTAGTGATGAAAACGATGAAAACCATGATCATATCATGAGAATGATGTAGCATTGGTCTATGTGAAACCATTGTGGATGTGCAATGTGCAATGAACTACTTAATTATGGAAATTGGAGTGATGTTTAATACTAATTGAATATGAATCCTGTGATTATAAAAAAATATGTATAATGTTTTAAAATGAAATGAATGTAAATTGTTTGTCAACAATGTGAATTTGATTAAAATGGAGTGATGTGTAATAATTGAATTAAAGATCTTGATGATAATGATTGTGGATGGTTGTGTATAAATGAATGTGGGTGAGAGTTGCCTTGAATTGTAAAATTGATGTAATTTAATAAACTGAAGGCTGATGAAAAGAAATTGAACTTGTGTGATTGTGAAAAATATGTGAACAATGGTCTAACATGGAGTGTGGTATTTTGCAATGGTCATGTCAGCATCTTGGAAACTCTATGTATTAAAACATAAGAAACAAATATATATACATTACATATTCAGATAAGTTTATTGACTTATACACTTACTGAGTTATAAACTCATCAATTGTGTTTTTATTTTATATTGTGGTAGAGCATTGAGGGGGTTGTTGTGGACTACCAGTGATATCCACAAGATTTGGTTTGCAACTCTAGTAAAAGGTCGGCTGTGTTCTCATATTTTAGTAGTAAATAATTTTATTTTAACTATCCATCATAGTTAGATATAGCATTTAAATTTATACTTGAGATAGTAAGAGATTATTTCAGATCTCCACGTATTTTCCGCATAACATTTTATTGGTTCTATGATTTAGGTGTTGACAACCTTTAACACTTGAATTGAGTTTAAGTTTTGGTTTTGGTTTTGCGAAAAATTTATATCGATTTCTTGAATAAAAAGAATATTTAATACCTAAAAATCGTAAAATGAATTTGAGTGCCATAAAAATATTATAAGCGAAAACGATTAGACTTTAATGAAATTATATCAAAAACAGTGTTTGTACGAAAAATAGGCTACGAAAGATTGTACTTCATACATAGGTGTAACTTTCTCCATCAAATAGACTATAAATTGGCTTTGAAAAAATAACTAGCAAATCTGGAAGATTTTAGTTTAAAGAACTCTGCACATCATTTATTATTTTTCTTTTTCCCTCATTACGATTGGGGCTATATATGAAAGGAAGAAATAAAGTATATTATCTCTATAAAAGAATACTATAATTACAAGCTGCACTATCTGCAGCAGTGGTCTGGTGGTAGAATAGTACCCTGCCACGGTACATACCCGGGTTCGTTTCCCTCCTGGTGTATTTTACTTTTACAAATATTTTTTCCCCGACAATTTTGAGATATATTTATTGAAGTCCCTATGAGCTTCAAGTACCAAGTGTTCATCTTCCCATTCGTCACGGAATGTAGTTGGTCGAACTGTTATGTTCTTGACAAGACTCTGATACATCTGAATTCTCCATTCTTCAAAACCAGCACAGCCACATTGTGAAGCAAGCCAGTTCACATAATCAACCTGCAAAATTGACAACCATCGCAACAATTGTGTTAAAAAATTTAATGAATTGAGTTCGTATAGGCTTTTCATAAAGTATTCTGTTGACAGCTACCCAATTTTCTGGAGATCCAATTCAATTGTGTAATTAAATCAACAAAAGAAGTCGAACTTGTTTTGAATAAATAAAGTTGCGCACATGATAGCTAGAGATGTTATGAGTGTAATGTTTAGGAGTGCCAGATGCTTCCAGAGCTGAACACAATTTGTTCACATCTTTCATCATGTCCTCTTGTGATGGAAGCAAAATGCGACCAGACAAAACCCCTGCGATCCACTTGCTTTGCAATTCAAACACGGCAAAAATGGGAGCCTACCACACATAAATACAAATTCTACTTTCAGCCATAATCAATTAACAAGAAGTTTAACATCACTGATCAACACAAAACAAAGAATACACAGACCTTCCATATTATCCCCACAAAGGAGAGGCTTGGAGACAGGGAGGGAGGGAAAATATGCTTGTAGAGTGGCCCAACCCGATTGTCTTCCACAGACACAATGCCGTCGGTTTCAAGAAAAGGGAAGTGGTACTTGTAGCCGGTGCAGTGTAGGATAATATCAGCATTAATAATTCTACCATCTCGAAAAACGACTGAACCATCCCAGTTTGCATGCTTTATCTGCATAATTTAAACAATTAAAACACCTGCTATGAGCTTCTACTGTAAACTGAATCTATAAGCTCTTACTTCAGAATGATATGGATGGAGTCATTCCTAACTAGGATCAGTATTTTTACCATAGAATGGTGCCATATATTTTCAAAACCCGGATGCTTTTCGAATGTATCGTCCTTCACTGATCTGGATGCAGTATGAACCTCCTTGGCAACTCTACTTATCTCAATTGACAAGTCAGCTGCTGTGTAAGAAGTACCCACCAAAATCACAACCTGATCTCTGAAAGGCTCAGGAGTTCTATAGTTGTGGCTATGTATTTGTTTTCCAGGCCATAAACCTACACCTGCAACCATCTCAAATGAATATAATAACCAGAAGAATTTTACTTATCCTCATGATATGAAAATATGAAGCAAAATCACACACAAAGAGGCAAATACCTGAAATTTCTGCAACATGAGGCTCTGTGTGATGCCCATTACACACCACAACAGCATCAAAAACCTCCTCATCGAAACCATCATAACCATCACCACAAACTCTCTTCCTTCTTCTGGACCTCACTCTCCATTTCCCATCACTACTCTGTTTCACATTCACCACCTCACACTCAAACCTCACCATCTTTTCAACTCCAAACACTCTTGCAAACTCTTCCAAGTACTTCAATACTTCTCTATGACCCGGAAACCTTCTTTGATCGCACATTCCATCATCCTTCACCAAAAATGGAAAGTCCACAAACCCCATTATCTCTCGTGGGAAATTTGTGCGTAGTGACTCGTACATGCTGCTATGAATAACAGTTCGGTCCCAGCTCAGTCCAAGAGCGTCGGATTCCACCTGTGTAGTGTACACCCACGTGCCACCTATCCTGTTATTTTTCTCCAGAATTACAACTTGGTGTCCCTCGCGATGGAGGTTGTGGGCAGCGATGAGCCCGGAGGGTCCAGCTCCGATAACGGCGACGTTGCAGGAGGTCATCGGTGGAGTTTCTGCCATATTCTGCAGGTAGTAAAGCTGGAATATATAGATTCAAGTGGTCATTATTTTAAGACTATAATGACTCGGACACATCAATGGTCAAAATTGATACATTCTGATTTGTGGAAGTTATCATTCGTAAACACTGTTTTTTTCTAAATTAAACAGCTTAATTTGGTAATTGAAGTTGTAAAATTGGTTACGTCTAAGCGAAGAACAACATAAACAGAATATGGTACCATTGCCATACTAAACGAGAAGACGACAGACGAGACCAAGTCTGCAAATTGGCTTGTTATTTGTATGGGGAAAACAGTGTTATAGTTTTCCACCCACTAAAGATACCGTCAACATTTGTGATTTCCAAATGGGAAAAATAAAGTATTATATAGTTTTCCACACACTAAAGATACCGTCAACTTTTGGGATTTTCCAAATCAGAAAAATAAAGCATTATAGTTTTCAGAATTTAGACTCGCTTCAAAGCATTTCCAACGAAATAACTAATCTAAATATTTTTTTTTTCTTGATTGAATCCAAATATGGGTCTTTTTGGGTTGATTACATATATATTTATTTTCATTTTTATTTGTAAATTAGTCACTATTTAAGATTTTTTTTACTTTTACTGATTAAATTATAAATTTATCTCAAGTTTGAGTATATAAAGTTTACATACAATTTATATCAAGTTAATATTTAGCTTAAAACGATAAAAACTATATATAAGTTAATCTTTAAAAATTATAAAAAATAACAATTTAGTATATATTAAGTTTAAATCTATAAAGGTAGGTATGAAGTTTTATATAAAAATGTTTAAATACATATGTAAAGTTTACACAAAATTTATATGAAGTTTATATTAAGTTTATATCAACAAAAGTTCATTCCGTACAAAGTACAATTAAAATAATAAAAACTTTCTGCAAAAAAAATTTTTAAATTCCTATATTTCTGCAAATAAAAAAAAACAATATATTATGCAATTAATTCCTTTTATTTTGACGATGAATCCATATTTTTGTTTCTTCGGATTGGGAAGTATTATTTTTTTTAGCATTCATTTTAATTGAAATCAAACTCCGTACCCAAACAACTTCGGTATGACCTCTTCTCTTGGTTTGCAGCAATATTATAAAAATCAGACCGAATCAGTCAGCTGAATCGGTAAAACAGCCACTGGTCTGGTCCAATTTTACTATTCAAATCGGTCTGCAAGGGATTTGGTATCAAAGCGGTAAAAATTGGTGAATCGGCCGATTCGATAGGTGAATCGAACCAATTTTAAGTTAAAAAATTAAATAATTTTGTATATTCATATATACTTATTTATTTGATTTCAAAAAATATACTTATTTATTTATTTACATTATTTTTAAACTATCAGTTCGACTAGTGAACCAACCAACCAATCTCTTTTTTGGTTCGAAAATTAGTTTGGTTTTGATAACACTGGTGTGTAGAGACTAGTGTTTTCACTTCTGTTAGGACTGGACTTGACAAACTCAATAATCAGTTTGGTTGATAGATTAGGTTCGTGTCGGCTTAGCATGACCCACTAACTCAATTAACCTAAAATCAAACCCGACCCATAAATGAGTCAGAAAGGAAAACTCAAATCTGACTTGTTTAATAAATATCTTTGTGGGTTGACCCATTTCACTAACATAGTTAGATAAGACTTATAATTTTTGACTAAAAAACACAATCAAATAGTACACAATTAGACACAATACAAATGACACGAATTTAATTTTTTTAATGTTTATGTAATAAATAGTAATATTTGATAGAAAAATTCACTAACACAATTAACCAATTTAATTGACACGAATTTTACTATTTATTTATATGAGTTGCCTGGTTAAATGAGTTAAAAATTGACCTATTTAACATTTTTGCCTCAAAATTAAAATCTAAATTCTCATAGATCTAGTTTTTAAAATATAAGGTCTCATTTACTTTTTTTTTCATGTTTTTCATATTAAATTTTTATATATGTTTTAAATATTTTATTTTATAAAGTTATTAATAAATGTTTAACGGGTCATAATAGGTTGCAATCGGGTCATGTCGAGTTTATTTGTATAATCAAATTTTTAAGGGGTCATAAACGAGTCGGCCTATTTATGAACCAAACCTATTTATCCGTACTCAACACCGCTTAACGTTATGTTGAGTCGTGTCGGGTTGGTAGGTTAGATCAACTTTTGTCAAGTCTAGTTAGAACACTCTAATTAAAAAAGATAATCACCAAAGTAAATTCCACTCATTTTTATTTCATGGTTATGTGTCTCTAAGTGGATCTCACTTTGTCTATTTAATTATCCATATGGGCTCACATCACTTATCGAATTAAATTTGTCCAAATATGTGACATAAGATGATACCAAAAATATGCTTTTAGTCAATTTTTTGTGTGTGATCCTATGCATAGTGCATGGACTTGTGAGTTGTGTTAGGATATGAAACTACAAGATTATGCATATTTAACGATAAAAAAAGTGGTCGCAAAATATCGTAATTTAGAGACCATGTGGTCGCTTAGATGACATAAAATTAGCTAGCACGTGGTCATTGAATTTAGTGACCATGTGGTAGCTAAATGTAGTGTTATAACAAATAATGATGCAAAAGTTTTTAGCGAGAGAATTTACTGACCAAGTGGTCGCTAAATGTGCATGTCTATTTAGTTACCACATGGTAGCTAAGTGCATGTGCATTTATGCATTTAGGGAAAACGTGGTCGCTAAAAGCACAAGTGCATTCAGTTACCACATGGTTGCTAAATACATGTGCATTTATGCGTTCAACAACCATGTGGTCACTAACTGCATGTATTTTTTACAATTAGCTAACACATGGTAGCTGAATGCATGTGCATTTATGTAATTAGCGATCACATGAATTCTAAATGCATTTATTTAGCGACCATGTGGTTGTTAATGGTCAAAATATGTGCGGGAATTTGAAGGCCAA
>CANYCX012972706.1:0-14093 GCA_948193385.1 Breynia disticha f. nivosa
GGGGAGGGTTCGTAGGTGGTGGACATTGTGGGATTTGATTGAGGAAGGAAAGCAAAGGTAGTTTAGTTTAGGGTTTACGACATGCACAACTAACTTAGCTTCTGCATTGGGTTGGGCTTTCTATAACCCCAAAAAGCCTCCGGATAATTGAGTTAATTAATGGGATTTTTACATCAGATAATTAAATACAAAATGGGGTTTTAAGTTTGAAATTATAAGAATGTCAGTGTATCTTTGTTCATTTTTGTTTTTGCCTGCTCATCGTTGGTCAGTTATATGAATGTCCAATTTCATGTTTTAAATTGCAAAAATGTCACTTTTTATTCTCTCGAAAAATGAACAATGATGAACAACAATGAATACTAAACACATAACCTGACATTTTTACAATTATAAACTCTAAATTGGGCATTCATATAATTGACCAACGATGAGCAGACAAAAACAAAAATGAACAAAGATACACTGACATTCTTATAATTTCAAACTTAAATCATGATTGTTTACTTAATTATCTGAAAAAAAAAAAGTGGTTTGGTGTGTAATTAACTCAAATCTAAATATGATAAAGCCCAATAAATTTTGTTTAATTTGCATGCTCAATTGAGTAAATTAAAAGAAGAAGTGTATAAATTCAAATTAGACAAGCGAATGTTTGACCGTCTATGAATGAGCGCAAAAATTTAAAAGAAGTTGTTGAAATTGTAAGAGACTTGTGCTTGATAGTAGGTTATTGGGGGAGAAAACAGTTCAACAAATGCTTGAAGATAAAGTTGCAGTTTATTCTAAAAGGCAAGTGGCAAGAAAAGAAGGTAGCGGTTATTTTTGCTAAATACTTGGACATAACCGTCAAAGCAAGTGTATAAATATATCAAGTGATGGACAAAAGAAGCACTCTCTCAACTTTCATACATCTTCTGGTGCTTCTACATAAATAAATTTCTTTTGCCCATTGGATTGATAAATATTAAATTTACAAACAATACATTGTGGATAAATTTGATGGATTCTAAAAGAGAAAATAATTGTTGCTAAAAACTTACCCGTTTCTCTAATTTCGATCATATAATTTGGATTTATTAAAATAACCATAGCCATGAATAATGTTTAGTAAATAATCACATTGCATTTGATTATAATTCAAGTAAAATATTTATATTATTGGATTAGAAGAATATTTTAGATTGTAATACTGCTTACTTAATTATTGGACTAACTTAAGATTAGAGCGAAAAATACAACTCTTATTTTATGAGAGCGATTCAGTTGGGACGAGAAGGTGGCAAATTCTCCGTTGGAATCAGTGTGAAAAATAGAGATACAACAGGGACGGGACCTCTGGGGACCCCTTTCCTCGTCCTCGAAAATTATGTATATTATAGGTATAATAATAACATATATATACATAATATACGTAATAAATATATTAATAATAGAAACGAGTTCGGATATTCCTTGACGAAGACGGGTATTCCTCATCCGGGAATCCAACAGGGACGGAGATTCCCCGATAGAGAGTATCATTCCCGCCCCGTCTCTAAATTTTTCAATCGGGAATCCCATTCCCGTCTCCGTACCCGGTCAAACCGAATATTCTATGGTCAAAACGGGGACGAGGATCGAATTTTCCGTGAATTTTGGGTCCAATTGCCATCCCAAATGGGAAAGAAAGAAGAAGAAGGACGACAACGTGAAGAGAGGAAGAAGGGTGTAATAACTTTTGACCACTCACTTTCTTTACAATCATGCTTTGTTCCCCATAAGCATTGTATTGTATTGGCCACCCCCACACTCAAATTCTACATGTTTTATCTTTTACCCGCAACACCTATCGTTTTTGCTTCTATCTTTCATTTTTTTTTTTATTGTGCATGTAGAAAGGATGCTAAATGTTAATGAAAACTTCGGTTAATTTTAATACGACGACTATTTTTTTAAAAACTCTACTCATTTTATTAAAATTATACAAATTATGTAAAATAAAAATTATTTTTTACTAAATAAATTAAAGACTCGATTTATTTTTATTATATTTAATGGTGACATTTTGTTATCTTATTCACATTAAAAGTCTCCGAAAACTTCAATACAATTGGAAATTCTCAATTTTCTTGTAGAAAAAGAAAGGATATTAGGATTGAGTTATCCTCCTAAACCTGGAAGATCTAATCAAATCCAAAATAGGAAATCAAAATCCTAGTGCACACATTGTGTTGCTGCTCTTATATGTATAAAAGAAAGATAATTTTTGTTCTAATAACTCGATACAAAAGTCGGTTAGATTTAGAGTGAGAGAGAAAATTGCTTTATCCTTCTTAATTATAAAAGAGCTAACTGGTACATTATCACTAATATAAAATGCTAAACATTCATATTAAAATTCAAGACAAATAACAATAATAATTTTTGACTCACAAGACAAAAAATATAATTTAACAAATAAATAATAAAATATATTAGTCATCTTAATTAGAAATAATATTATTAATTATAATAATATACTAGATGATAGTGCAAGTCATTATACACATATGCTTATCAATATCTTTATGTTTAATAGCTATTTATAAGTATGGTGTCCCACCAAGTTTTTTTTCAGTAAGGTCACAACTAATACTAATATTATTATTATTATTATTTGAAAAAGTGAAATATTAACTCTACTCACTCACCATATTCTATTAAGAAAACAAACATATTAAGCTGGCCAATTATTGAATTCTTCAAAATTTTATTCGAATTCGAGGTAAATTTTATATGAAACTTAATATCTTATTTACGAATAAAAGTCAAACAAAATTTATCGAATTTAAAATCGAACAGCTCGCGAATAACCCGGCGTCCCGACGTAGGGAACAGAAATACAGAAGGAAAGAAAAAGTGATGAAAACACAACACAAACATCACGATTACAAACACAACGCCTTTTCCTTTTCATCTCTCTTCTTTCCTTTTATAAAGCACAACACGACATTTCATTTCTTCTTACATTCTTTTTCTCCTTCTATTCTCTCTCTATTCCCATCCTGCAAGTTGTCTCAACCCAAATCGTTCTGCATGTATAATGTTTTGTCACTAATCTTAGCTTAGTTTTGTTCTTTACTCTCTTCTTGTGTTTGTTTTTGTGGGTAAGTTTTTGTTTTCACTCTCTTTTTTGGCTACATTTTCTTTTTGTTTCTTTATCTGGTTTTTGCTTCATGTTGTTCATATATGAACTTCTTTGTAATGCTGCTGTTGTGCTGTTATTGTAAGATGTGGGTTCTTCTTGTTAAGTCAGTGCTGAAACTTTTATGTTGGTAATTTTAGCTGTGATTGCCTCAACTGAACTTTTGTTTTTTTGGCTATATAACTGCATTTTTGTGCGTGAAAGATCTAATATTAGTGGTGGTTAGTGGAATGTAGTTAAAAAGCATGTTACTTGACTCCTGCAATCACAAAGGAGGAACAAATATGTCACGAATTCAATTATCTTCTTGTATATATTGCTTGTTTTACTACCAAAAAGAAATGGAGCATATTGGATTTTTTTTTTCTTTGATCACATGGTGTTTAGGAATTGGAGATTTAACTACTTCTTTAAGAACTTTGAATGAAGGAAGGTAATAGTGCATTGAATGGGGATGTTAGTAATTTTAGTTGCTTAAGATTTCTCTGAAGTTCTTTTCTTCTTATCCTAGGATCTTAGTAATTTTATATGACCAATTTTACTGTAGATTGATGAATATTCTTTCACTAGATAAGCTTGACAAGATATCTGAAATTCTGAAGGTGGTTAATTTGGTGTATAGTCTTTGCTCTAGTTTGGTGAAACGCATCATACCTTGAAATTAAGTGATTTTTGTTGGTGTGGAACTTCATTAACAACCATCAACTACTTATTTCCTTTCTCAACTTCATAACCCTGACTTTCTTGCTTTAGTGTTTTCGTTTGTTAGAAGGAGATCGGATTACCAAACGAAATACTGTACTATTGGTTACATAACAATTAAGTCTGAACAACCATGAAATGTTATGAGTTGTATAAATTATCCTGCTGAAATAATCAAGGTCTCTTTGTTTATTAAATTGCAGAGTACAGTTTGAGGATGTGGAAATTCATCAATGCATTGTGGATTTCTTGCTTTCCTTTCTATTGAGGATAATCTTCATCTTTTTCATGGTTACAGAACAAATCTGAGACAATGACAAAGATAAGTCCTGAAATTGACGACAAGATGCAGGCAGAAGGGATTCTTCTAGTTTCGGCTGATGTGAGCTTCTTTTCTGATAGTTTTCCAAAGTATAAACTGGGACCAGATAATCAGATCCTGGAAGAGCTGAAAGAGGACAACAATGGTCCTTCGTTGAAGGATGTTGTTGAAAAAGAAACCATGCAGCTGTCAGATCAGCACAAGCGTCTCTCTGTACGTGACCTTGCCAGTAAATTTGACAAGAATTTGGCTGCTGCTGCTAAGTTGTCTGAAGAGGTTACTGAAATTTTCCATTATTTCATTTGGATTTGGATTTTGTCAATTTTTAGTTTCTCTTGCCTGAATACCATCTTCATTTGCATGTTTTGAACAAGATTCTATTTTGTCACTAGGACAAGAAAAAATATTAACAGTGTACAATTTATTGGTATTCAGGCAAAGCTCAGAGAAGTGGCTTCTTTGGAAGGTCATGTTCTTTTAAAGAAGCTTAGAGATGCACTGGAATCATTGAGAGGGCGTATGGCAGGCCGCAACAAGGAGGATGTAGAGAAAGCCATTTCCATGGTTTGTCAATTCTTCTCATATATTCAACCATATATGTGATCCTAGTGCTGTTCATAGCATCCTAATTGCTCAACAATTTGATACGAGTGTGTTTCTGTTTTGCAGGTGGAGGCATTAGCAGTAAAGCTGACTCAAAAAGAAGGAGAACTAATTCAAGAGAAGTTTGAAGTGAAAAAGCTTGCCAACTTTCTTAAACAGGTAGGTCAGATGTGACGTACTTATGAAAAGATTGCAGAAAAAGAAAAATATTTGTCAAAAATTGTTCTAATTTTGATAGATCTTTGTTAACCATCTTCTAGTGACCACAGATAATGCAAATTTTAGTTGTGGTGTTCGTTGCTATTTCTAAACTGTTTTGTATTGGTATCAATTCATCAGACCTCTTTTAATTTCACTTTCTGGATTTGCTTCTCTAATAAGAAATTTTCACTGGGAAATATACTGGCATTTGACTATGATTTAGAGTCGGTGCGTATTGCTTTATCACTGATAGATTTGCTGTTTCAGAAGCAGGTGTTAATGTCTAAATCAATGACATTCCTAGTTATCTTAATTTATTGAAGTCACAACTTTGATGAGATCATGTTATGTTTTCTCAGTGAAATTGAGTATGCTATTTGTATGTGCACTATACAGGCTTCTGAAGATGCCAAAAAACTGGTTAACCAAGAAAAATCTTTTGCCTGTGCTGAGATTGAAAGTGCAAGGGCAGTTGTTCAAAGATTCGGTGAAGCTTTAGAAGAAGAAGAAAGGAATGCCCAAGATTCTAAAAACCAGGGCGCTGTGAGTTCTTTCAGATATTTAGTTTGTTTTTATTATTTTGATATTTTTCAGTCTCCAGTAAATGGGTGCATTATCTTGAAAGGAAGTGTTTGATTAAATTAGCCAGTTCATTTTCAGACCAACCTTTGCATCATGTAGAAAGTTTCTATCTGTTGATATCCACATATTATTGCACAGGATGTGGAAGAACTAATTGAAGAAGTGCAGGAAGCTAGAAGAATTAAATTATTGCATCAGCCAAGCAAGGTAAAGTTGTGTTTCCTGTCAAATTTCTTGTTGCAGATAAGGTGTCAGTTCTTCGAAGAGATAAACTTTGATAAAAAAAGGGCATCTCAATGTCATGGTGAAAGATATTTATGCTATTATTCGTCTGAAAATGTGCTCTTGGTTCAAGTATAGTTATGCGCAACCCACAATATCGTGGATTATTAAGGTGACAAGGGTTTGCTCAAATATAATCAGTTTTTATTAGATGTGGATCAATAAAACCAAACTGAAGCAATGAATCCAACTATCATTAAGTTCTTTCTGTTTTGCTTTCTCCTTGTTTGGTAAGTTCTGACTGAACATTGTGGCAGGGATATGTTCTTAATCATTTATTATTATTTTGGATGATTTATGTCTCAGTGAACTTGCATTTTTTGTAAAAGCTTTTGTTCAATTATTATGACTGCGGGTTTTAAAAGTGATTTTTTTTTTCTGGAAATGCATTAGTTGGGGGCATACTGACATAGGCATATAGAAGAATAATTTTTCCAGCTGGTTATATTGGCACTATGCGAACACCTTTCAGTGCACACACTACCTTCTGTCCGATCCTTTTTCTGCAATTGCTCATTTGGTTTGTTTCCAAAGTAAAGTAAATGAAATAAATGCAAATGTTAACCTTTTGATGGTATTTCAGTTCATTACTTAAGCTTTGTTTAACTTCAATTATATTGGTTCTTATTTATGATTGTGCCCTTACCTAAAAAAATAGAAAGGGTACCTCCTGTCCCACTCCTAGCTTTTGATGGTTTGATGGGTGGAAACTGACATCTTAAGAAGTTTACAGAAACGTCCGACTTCTGAGCATCTTAATTATTTCTTCTTATCACCAGTTCTTCATATGAATATATTTCACTTTATGTTTTCTAAACCGAAGCAAGTTTCCATTGTTCTTTCTTCTTAATAAATAGTGTTCGTTATGCTAGTTTCTTTTTCCCATTTCTGCTTTTAGATTGATTATTGTGCTTGATTTTTTATTTGCAAGCTGGAATACTTTTAGTTGAGATAAGGTAATATTTTGTGTGCATTGTTGTGCAGGTGATGGATATGGAACTTGAGCTTCGTGCTTTAAGAGCTCAAATTCGCGAGAAATCTTTATTTTCTGTTAAACTTCAAAAAGAGGTCTGTCTTGCACTTTCTTTATTGACAATTACTGCGCATTTTTCAGTCTTCATATCTTCCTGCATATATGAACTTTTAATCTTTTAGCGGTTTGTTTTCACTAGTTCTATGAGTTCCTTCAGCCTCTTCCCCCTCCTCCCCGTCCCTTCCCCAACCGATACTATTTTTTTTTAAATAAAATGCCTGAAACTGGAAGTAATCGACTACCGCACAAGGTTCTAAATTGTTATTTAGTTTTGAATTTTGACGTGCACTCCTTTCATTTTATTGTGCTACTCTTCTGGGTACGAATGCTATGTGTTGGACCATCCACCTTCTAGGTCGCCAACGGTTGACTATCTTATACACATATATTGATAAAGTCATCTCTCTGCTTATGGTTCTATGACACATGTGGGTTGAATTGGCTCAGCCTTCTATGGAAGGCAATGTATCTTTTTTCTTTTCATTCTCGATTCTACATTAGTCTGTCTCTATTAGGGAGGCCCGCATGGTTCACTTCTAACTAATTCATGAAGGTTGGACTACAAAAGCACTTCCCTTTCACCTTCCTATGCGAACTGTGAAATTTTTTTGGCTTTGTATATATACTTTTGTTTGAACACAATCTACACTGACCATAGCATAATCAAGAAGGCATGCATCTAGTATTGCTGCTGTTGAATTTCATAAAATGAGGAATCAATTGTTAATGCAGAAGAAACATTTTGTGCTTGTATGACAACCAAAACTATGGATCTACAACTTCTCCCATATATTCAATAATTTCATTTTCTGTGGAGTTTTGGAAGCAGCACAAGGTGCAGGAAATCAGCAAGTTATAGAATTAGAATATTTTCCAACCTGATGCAGAGTAAATAGTTGAACTTGCCTGCTATAGATGCCACTTTGCTTAAGTTTAGAATTTTTCTAATTATAACATCTAAGCACTTCAGTTGCTCTGTCAAATTCTTTACCATGTCCTATTCCAAACTCAATTTTGTTTGGAAAATCTGTTAATAACAAAAAGTATATTAAAATTCTAGGAATCTTCATTTCTTGTGATTTTTTTTCTTGCAGCTGGCGAAAAGCAAACGAGCAGAGGAGAATAAACAATCTCCATATGTCCTAGATGGTTCGGAGACTCTTGGTTCACATCTAAGAGTTCGTTCTCGTTCAGAATGTTCTCCACCACTTTCTAAATGCTCTATTCAGTGGTATCGTTTATCATCTGATGGCAGCTACAAAGAGCTAATTTTAGGTATAAGCTTATGGTGTCCAAATGAGAGATTTCATAGCATATTACTTGTACCGTATGCATGGTTAATGTAATTCTTTTTCTTTCCAACAGGTGCCACCCAATCAATTTATGCTCCCGAACCTTTTGATGTCGGACGAGTTTTAGAAGTAGAAATCATTTCAAATGGCCAAAGAGCTACTGTGTCGACCACTGATTCTATTAAACCTGGTTAGTGTTTGTTTTTTCGAAGCTAATTTGTTTTCTGAACTATGAGTTCAGTTTACACAACTCAAACTCACAAAATGTCTATATGTAAACTCATATTCTTCGATTGAATTATTGAAAGGTCAAATATGTATTGATATTAAGTTCATTGAATTGCTTTCAACAGCCGCAGGATTGGGAAGCTATATCGAAACACTTCAGAGAAAATCTAGCACTGAATTCAATGTACGTCGGTTTGTTCTTTGCCTATTACTTCCACAATCTATAATTGATGTTCCTTTTGCTAATGCATATTATGAGCATCTAATGAAGTAAAAATTTTGCGGAGAAAAAGGTATGCTTCTCATAGATGGAAATGCTATGCACAGAATTGTAACGAGTTGTGAAATTTACAGGCCCCGCAATAAAGATCTCTCCTAAAATAATTACCTACATTTATCTAAAAGATGACCATCAATTTTTTTTGAAGAAATCTTTTGCTGGCATAAGACTATTCAAAATGAATGTATTTCATTGAAAATTGTCTGCTGCCATTTTAATTGCATTGAGAAAATATCCTTTAGATGCTCTTTTTTATGTTGTTTTAGGCACTTGAAGCTGATTTTATCCTTTCTCATTAACCTCTCTGGTATCTGTATATAACGGTAGATGATGTATCTGTGGATTCTGGACACTGACAATACTTGATAATTCTTGTAAAACATTGTGCAAACGCATGCACTCTTTTCCGTTGTACACATTTTTTATTGCAGTAGGCACTTCTTGTATTTCTAACTGCCTCCAATGTTTGATGCCATATAGGTAGTTATTTCCCAGGTAAATGGGCAAGATCATCCATCACATGCTGTTCATGTTTTTAATGTGGGGAAAATGAGGATAAAACTTTGTCGAGGATGGATTACAAAGGCAAGAGACAATTACTCGATGTCAATGCTGGTAAGTGTTCAATGTCAGCTTTTTTTTTTTGCATGTAATGAACAAATCCCGACCTTTCCGGATTTGCAGAGTTTTCTCATATGTCGTGCTGTTAATAAGTCTGCCAAAGCTCAAGCTTGGCTAAAACTCTTGCGGGATTCCTCCTTTTCCTCTGGAAAAGCTTGGTCTTCCTTTTCTTTTCTTTCATTGGTTGGGCATTTGTAGAGTTTTCTAATCAAATAGTGTATAATGTTAAAACGATGTCGCTAGTAATAAATGTTCTCAAATATGCTTTTCTGATCTTTGTTTTCGTATGCCTAGTTGTGTGGAGTTAGGAGTGGCAGCAATGCTCCACAAAAAGCGGTGTTTTGGCAACCCAGAAAGGGTCTTTCATACGTACTAACATTTGAATCAGAAAGAGAGAGGAATGTGGCGATGATGCTCGCCCGGAAATATGCTAATGATTGCAATGTGAGTACATTTTCTTGCCTCTATTTATGTGCATGCTTTGCTAGTTCTCAACTTTTCCTTCAGTCCTTGAACAAGTACTATTACTTGGAAGCACACGAACATTTTTTCCTCTTACCTTCTTAGAATGTTGGAGAACTTCTCATTCTCAACATAACTAGATTCTCATAATGGATGCTAATACCAAAGAATGATATAGGTTTTCTCTTGGGTTCGGATTGAGAATTCACTAACTTGAAACCAAGCAGAACCTGGCAGGTTGGGAAAAAAGCCAAACTGCCTCCAAATTAAACCGTCAAAAACAGTTTGGTTTGGTTTGGGTTTGGAGTAATTAGTTTAGTTTTTCTTGCTTACCCCAGACTTTGTAGTCTTCTTCATTATTCCATCTATGTTTATAGTGTTAACTTTAAACCTGTTTCTCTGACTTAAGTAGTTTGCCTTCATCATTCCATCAACGTTCATAAATACTTGATTACAGTGTTAAGTGTGATGAATCTCAGGTGATGCTAGCTGGACCAGATGATCAAGTATAGTATAATGTATGTGCTGACCAAAGTATTCTTCTAACGAAAGAGGTGTTTTTGTTTTGTTGGTTTGAGTGGAGAGTAATGTGTGTGAGAATTTGGGATGAAGAAAGTGGAGATTGAGATTGAGATTGAAAAAGGGGTGGTTTCTTTCTAAGTGATATGGTTGGTTGTGTTGTTTTAGGCATAGTTTTTATTTGCCTAATCATCTGTTGTAATACAATACAAAGCTCTTCATTGTTGATTGATTCTGTGTGAAAAACTGTTTCCTTTGCTATTTTCAGCTGTTCTAAACATATATTAACACCTCAAAACATGTCATAAAATACCATCCATTTTTTACAACAATCTTTCCGTTCCATAATATATGTCGTTTTTTAAAACAATGACGGAATTAAAGATATTTTGAAGGAGAGCGAAATAGATGACCTAAAAATGGTATTAAAAAAAATGCTGCAAGTGAGTGATGTTATAGAAAAATACACAGTAAAAGAAAAATAATTGAAGAAGTATACTCGACAGCAAATGATAAGACGGAGAGACTGACTCCTCGTTTTACACTGTTTTCATATGTTAGAAAAGTATTATTTTTCTATATTTTGTGACGGTTTACACTTTTAATGCAAATTTAATATTTTATTTCAATATTATTATTATTAGCTGTACATTTTCAATATAAATTTAATTTAATAATTCTTTTAATATACCTAAGAAAAAGGTATAGTTGGATTAATCAAAAATCTATCAAACCTTTCAAACCGTTCATCAAACGACTAAACCGAATTAAAATTTAGAGTAACCATCAGAAGTGAATATGTTAATGGTTAGATTTAGAGCAAACCACTTGGTGGTTTTGATTTTACAAAAGCTACTCTCATCCGAATCTATCATTCACCTATCTTAAAAAAAACTTAAATATATAATATTAACTAAAATTTCTCTAAACTTTTTTTACGCTTCATGTTCTAATTAATAAACTTAACGATATAATTTTTTAGATCCTAAATAGAAGAAGTGAATAAAAGTAAAGTTTAATTTGAACAAATTGTAAAGATGTCACAACATGCTTCATTCCCACATTACTCTGCATGAAGCCTGAATTTCCATTGCTTTATTGTTCTAAATTCCCAACAACATTGTTGGCTCTTGCCTTGTTGCCAAAATATTTCGGCGGATATCTCCCAAGCTTATGGCAAAAGTCTTTCCAATGTCGCAATTTCTTCTGATATTGACATGCAACCTTTTGAGTTAAAATTCTTTTTGCTTAATCATTCAAATCGCTCAGATTAAATTACTATTTAGTGGTTAAATTTAGGTGAATATATACTAATAGAGTGGATAGGTTGGTGGTTGATCGTTTATGCAACCACTAAAGGTAGATAGACTCGGCGGTTTATACAAATAACCGACCGAACTTATCCACGCCCATTTCTAGATATAGTAGTCAATTGTATACTAAATTAAAACACATTAATTGTATGTTTGATTCTTATGCAAAATTTTAAACGTCATATAATATGAAACATAGAAAGTGGTCATCATACGAGTCGAGAAGGGTGGTAATTAAGAAAATCAAAGTGCGTTTACATATGGAAAAAAAGCAGAAAAGTGAACTTATATGATACATACAACTATAAATGTAAAAATAACTTAATGTGATTTATCAAAAAAAAAAACATTAATGTGATTGGCTCACCAGCATAAGTACATTATTTTACATTTCTAGGCTTAGTCGTTTGGTAAGTCCGTAAAGAAAGATATTGATAAATATACATTTAAGTTAATTTTTTTAATATATATATAAAAAATAAATTAATTAAAAATAATTAATTTAGCATGACTAAACTAAAATAATTTAGTCATAGCAATATTGTGGCTAAATTAACTAAAAATAAATTACTACCATTTTTGTCAAACATAGTGGATTTTTACTAGAAATAAGAAAAAAAAATTCTACCTGGCCAACCGATTTACATATATTTTATTTTTTATAATATTATATTAAAAATTATAATTTTAATATATTAGAAAATAAAAATATTCATAAGTAAAAAAATAATATTATTAAAATTTTAAAAAAAGCAATTTGAAAGGACCAAATTAAAATGTACTTTTCTCAACTTATCAACTCACACAATTTAAATAGTTAGAGGTTGCCTGGTTTGATTTGATCTCCAAGAAAATATTAGTTTAGTTTGACTTGTGATTTTTCAACCTAACATAATCGATTTGCTCTGAAAATTTGTTCTGAACCCGATCAAACCGATCGCTACTAACTTTAATTCTTACCATCACCTGTGACCCCCGAATTTAAATATTATCTGCGTATACTTCCCTCCTACAAATGATACTTAAACCCGGAAAATCAAGTTTTTTTTTTAAAACATAAGTTGTAGAATCAAAACCAAAACTGAAAATACAACCAATTTACATAAATTTTAATTTGAAGTGCGGAAGCGGGAAAAACATTTTAAATGTTAAATTAATAAAATAGTTACACTAACATTTGTATAAATGCATAACCATCTACACAATCATCTTTTAACAACTGGGAGCCTGACCTTCAGTATCGCATCGCTGGCATCGCCGATCACGTCGTCCCGTCTTTAATACCTGTCACTCTGCACATATTTAACAGCAAAATAGAAGGTGAGTATTTAGAAATACTCAATAAGTAATCCTTACTGGCTATGAAGCTGCATGTGCAGGGGAAACTTCGACCTTCCCGGCCTAAGCTTCTCCAATTTAACTATAGTTTAGGTATTTTAATTCATCGAGTCATAAGAAAGCAACCAGATTTATTTTGTGCTCTTTCATAGGCCAGTACAAAGGTAACGGCAAAGGAGACGGTATTAATCACCGTTCTCTAACCAATTTCCTTTGGTAGCCCGTAATTCACCAGTCAATGATACTATTGGTTTAGCCACAATAATCACCAAAACACATCATAAGTCATTCTGCATAAATTTCAGTTTTAGGGGAGCGAACGGTTTAAGAAACGGTTCAGGAAACCGTTTAGCAACCCGTTTGCTCCTTCTGTCCGGTCTGAAGATCATCCGAACGGGATTGGAAATGGTTTGTCAAAACGTTCCACAACCCGTTCGGGTCTCCTAGAAACAATCCCGAAGGGTCGAACGATTTGGAAAACGGTTTACCAACCCGTTTCTCAACCCGTTCGGGTCCCCTGCATACAGATTTTCAGCATTCTTTAGTCTAATCAATCAATCGTTTTCTGGAGCATTGTTCATACGAAATTCCACAACCAACATACAACATAATTTATTCACGCAAGCACACAGTTGCACTTTCTTTCAAACACATTACATCCTCATAAATTCTTATAGAATAATTAAGACTCATACACAACCCACATACATGTTCTTTCAAGAAACTCACATCATTCAACTCAAGTCATTGAATACAACTTACCACAACACCGAACCGTACGAAATCAATCCATTCACACAAAGCATATCACAATACTCACATCTTGTTACAAGGTACAATGATTCATACACATACAATATTCATACCATTAAATCAGAATTCATACATATCTCATTGCCAAACTCATTCGCATTCAAAATCCATACCATTCAAATATATGTATGCATTAATGAATGCTCGTGCAATGCTAATGTATTGTCCACACACACATTTATACCCCGGGTCTCACTTCATAAATCCTTTTATGCCTGCATATGGCCAATTTAGATGTCGTTTGCAAACGGGCCTTATCGGCCGGGAGTTAAGGTTACGTACTATGGTCCATAGATTTTAATCTGCCTGCAAATGGCCGAATTAATGCCTGCAAAT
>CANYCX012974494.1:0-19494 GCA_948193385.1 Breynia disticha f. nivosa
TTATCTTACAAACATTAATTTAACAAACATCACCTTAATCAATAAGAGATTTGTAATATTAATAGACGTGTGTGCAAATCTTTTAATCTAAAGAAAATTTCCTACCTTCATTTGTATGTCAACTTATAACAGAAATGGAAAAATGAATAAAATATAAACGACAGAAGAAGAATCATGAGGGAGAGGGCATCTCTGTTTTTTAATCAAAAAGGACAAATTTATTACTTAAAAATAATTAAAAGAGAAAAAAATTGGAATTTAATTAATTGTATACATTTTATGGTAGAATAAAAGAGGGACGAGTAAGAGACAGCTGGCTCTATTATGTTAGTTTAGAAACGCGCTTACACCGTCTTTGGTGATCTGTGACGGGTCCCGCTCATAACGGCTGTGCACTCGTCACGTCGGCGCTTTCCTCCCTCTTATTTTAACGCCGTCAAATAAATACAAGGTTCCCGTTACACATTTTAAATGCCCGTCGCGCCTAGAGAACCAAAAACCAATGTTATTAGAACATTTGTATATGCATATAAAATTATTTAAATTGACAAATAATTTTTTTAATATTTAAACTGGACCAATGTTAAATCTACCAATTTAATGTTTTTTTACCAAGTTTAATACTGATTTACATGTAAGATGGTCTGATGATTAAGCATATTAGACCTAAAATTAATTCTTTGGTTCAACTAGTATATGCGGTCTAATTTTAATAATACTACTAAAAACTTTTGTATTTTCAGCATTGAGGTTGGTATGATGGTTTTCTTAATAAAGACTTGCTTTGGAATGGCTTCAGCTCAATTACATACAACTATACAAGTTTATAGTAGTTCTATCTACACAGCTTAATTTTCTTAAATAACTCAATTTTTTTTTCTGAAACCATTGTTTTGGTTAATTGAGGAGATTGAGTAAGCTTTAGCATTTCTGAGAAAACGACAAATTACTATCATTTTGTGAAATAAAATATAATATTGATTTTGGGCGTTCATTTTTTTACTGCTTTTTTAACATTTAGCTTCTGCATTCTGATAGTATAAATAGTTAACTAATCATGGGGTTGACTACTTGCTTTAATTACTTGCCTGCATGTTTTAAAATTTGCTTGAAACAATGACGTGTGAAGATAACGGATGCTAAGTTAGTAGAACTGCGATGAAGGCGGGACCTTGATTTAAAAAGGAAAAAGATAGATTCTTCGATGAATTTCGGTAGCGTTTAGTATTACTGTTTTGGAAAAGCTATGTTTAGGTGTGGATCCTAGAATGCCCATGTTACTCACTTTAATCACGAAGTTGACATTGCTGTTCCATTATCCGTAAATAATTGTACCACCAAAAGCGTAGATCAACTGGTGTGAGATTATTCTAGCTTAACTAGAGATCTCGAGTTCTAGTCTTGGGTACACAGCTGCGTTAAAACTTGGTTGAGATAGCTTTGCCACCCTTGTAGTCCTGCCCGGCTCGAACGAGGATTAGTCTAGAGTACCCAGAATACCTCGTGGTTCAGACAAAAAAAATACCGTAAATAATTGTATTGTAAATAAAAGATGAAAAATAAGTGGTGATGATATTAATATTGTTCACCAACTTGCTTAAATATTGGATTTGGTGGTTAGTATTACTACAAGAAATTGAAATTTTTGCTCTGTTTTTCTTTTTCATACTTTCTAAGATTGAATTTTTGAATTGGTTTTTCATTTTGATTAGTTGTGACCCAATACAAATTATAAAAGAGTGTATTTCAAATTAATCTGCAACTATTATATAAAAAGTAAGTGACCTGAACATGAAATCTCTATTTCACATTGCATTATTGCATCCTTTATTCCTGTCGTAGTTATCTACTTCCCATTACATAACGAACACCAAAAAAGAAACTAGTTGCAGTCCAAAGTTTGGTACTAGTTAATATGATAAAGTACAAAAAAAAAAGCTATAAAAATAACAATAATCAATGTTTGCTTTCTTTTTCTTTTTTCTAATTATCATTTCATTGTCTTTTACAATGATCACTTGCATAACTTTTTTAGTAATAAGTTAAGTTTGTGGAATTTCAGAAATTTTCCATTATTAAATGTAATAAATTTTTTTTTGAGTTTTTAATTTTTTTTATAAAAAATAATTTGATTTTACACAATAGATATAATTTTAATAAAATAAAAAAATTCTCATTAATTACAGTTCTCATAATTCATAGTTAACTCTAAATATTTAATGTTAGAATTGATTAATCCTCAGTTTTTTTGACTCGGTATATTTTCGATAGTGATATTTTCTTATTGTATATGTCCCTACTAGTGGTTAGTGGTTACCCATGAAGTCAAAATTTCGAAAAATCAAATGGCATTTCTGTAAATCAAAGACAATCACTTACAGTTGGCCACTTATAAGTCCAGTTAGCCCTGCTTTGTTGTCTTAATAAACTCAACAATAGAATAAAAGAAACCTAGCAGTACGCAAAACCACCACCACCCACTACAGGACAAAAACCTCCATAGTCGCCGAGAAATCAAAGGCATTAAGCGAGAAACTTCAAAGTAGAGCTTCTTTGTGGTTTTTTCTTATAGAAAGAAAAAAATGATGAAGCTATTTACCTGTAGTTTATTGGTTTGTGCAACCATCTTGATCTTGATGAGCACATCATCTACTGTTAATGCAAGTGGAGACCAAAACCACTTCTTGGGTTGGCTACCAACAAAGTCATCTTGTAAAGGGTCCATAGCTGGGTGTGGTGGTGATGTAGAAGAGGAGTTTCAGATGGATACAGAGATCAGCAGGCGCATTTTAGCTACAAATCAGTACATCAGCTATGGTGCTCTTCAGAGGAACACTGTGCCTTGCTCTAGGCGTGGTGCTTCTTATTATAACTGTAGGCCTGGTGCTCAGGCTAACCCTTACAGCCGTGGCTGCAGTGCCATTACAAGGTGCAGACGTTAATTTAAAAAAAAATAATAAATTTAACAATTTTTTTGTATGAAAATGGGGTTTTATTATGATACTTGGAGAGGAGATGGGTTCTTGGTGTTATTGATGGAAAAATATTGTTTCCTATAATTAATTTACATTTGGTGCCTTTGTAAAAGATTATTACTTGTTTTTTATTCATTTCTTTCTGATAAATCTGCTTTTTAACTACTTTCTTTGTAAGTTTTGCATATGGATGATTTAGGTGCAGAGATCTGTGAATTTGATCATTAATATGAATGTCTCTAAATCATTACTGAATGCATTCACAAGATTTTCATGTATGCTATCACATGCTCTTGTTCTTAAATATTTTATCCGTAGTCTTGGAGAAGATACAAAATACTTGAACATTAAAGCTAATATTCAAAATGGAAAATGTTGTGCTATGTGTTAATGATGAATTTGAAATTGGTGCTCCAAAATCTTTCTTGTTCTTCATTCATGGAAATTGAAGAACAAATTACTCTACATAATTGTCTGTATTTTACAGAAAGATTCTGCAATTTTTTTTGCATAAAATGACACCAACTAGTTGTTTATATGCTTCTGTGTTTCATTTCCAAGTTAAATTATGAACTGTCAAGATCTACATGATTTAAATTATAGTTTTCTGCAAGCTAGAGAATTGTGTTTCAGTGATAGTACCAGTAAGTAGCAGGCTACCAGCTTTTACTTGCTTTCAGTTTCTGAAGAAAATGTGAGGAAACAGAGGCAAAAGAATAAGTTGAAATGACATGAAAGGTATGAAATTAGTAATAAAAATAAACAAAAAAAGGAAAGCTAGAGCCTAATGAAATAACTGCCTGTTGTTATTTTGAAAACTGAACACTATCAATTAAGAATGGCAGAACTTTTTTTAGCTTGTTTCAGAGAAGTCTGTTTTGGTTCAGAAAACTGAGAAATTGGAAGATTGCTTTTTATTGAAATTGTACATTCACATTTAAAGAGTCACAAATGCATATTTGTACGAATGAAGTGTTTGTTAGACTAATAATCCAACCCTCCCATGAAAGTTTGAACTCAGGTTGGAGTCCAAGGAGAGTCGCCCTCGTGAAGAAGGAGCTTTGTCTCTAGTTCCGAACCCGAATTAGTCTCGACCGATGTGTCGGGATATCGGGAGGTTCAGACAAAAAAAACTTATGTATATTTGTCTGTAAAAAAATATCTTTTTAGAAAATAGAAAGCAATAAAGAATATGTTTGGAAAAAATATTTTCTGCAAAATGTGTTGCCACAGCAGTTAATAATATTATTATTTGTTATTGAAGAATTCGTAGGATTGTTTGAGGATGATAAATTTAGCTATAAATTGTAGAAATAGGTCATTGTAATGTCATTTTTCTATATCATTTTAGTTGAGTTCTATGTTTGTTTATAAATACCTTTTTTTTAGGTTATTGTAGAGATCTTTGAAATTAAAGCAAATGATTCTTTTTTTTTTTTTAACCCAAGCAAATGATTCTTTAGTTGTTGGAATTAGCGTGTGGACATAGTCCACAATAGTTATGAATTAGGAAAGTAGATAAACCAAAATCTATTAGAAAAAACCTTACTCATTGTAGAAGGTGATTTCTTAGGTGAGAATGCTATTTACTGTTGGTATAGACACATGTAATATTGTTACATTATGTAATTTTTCATCTGATTTATTTATTTATCGTGTAACATATCTAAAATTATATAATTTAAAATTTAATAAGTTACATAATATTTTTATATAGTACAAAATAAAAAATTATATAATATTTTTAATAAAGATGTCTTAATTCAAAAACTCACCTATATAATAAGTTTACCCACGAGGGTATGGTGTAGTGGTTAAACATCCCTGAGTGGCTCCCTGCGACGCAGGGTCGAGCCTGGAAAGTGCCCCTTGTGAGGGAGTTCCATCCTTACCTCCCGGAGCGAGCCCGGATTAGTATACCGGATAGTTCAAACCAAAAAATAAGTTTTATTTTTTATAGGGAAGAATTCCTCATTTAACATTTTACGATGAATTGACATAGCTAATTAAACTATTCACGTGAATTTGCATGATTGAAATATGTGTCCATAATAGTTGTATTCATGTTTCTTCTACTATAATAAATTAATTCAGACTTTAATTTGTTTAGGTGTGACGTTTTTTTCTGAAAAAAATAATTGAAATGTTGGGGTTGTTAATGATGGGTCCATCTACCTTAACACCTAACACATTTTTACATATATCCTATAAAATCCCAATCTGTGGTCCCTTTTCTTAAATGATTGAACGAACAAGTTTGTTCCAACTCATTTTTTCCTTTCCACTGTTTTACACTTTCATCAGTGAGAAAAAAGATTGAATGGTTCGTTTATTTATTGAATGAACAATTTAGAATGTAACTCTTCGTTGTTTTCAGATTGGTGAATGTAATTTTTTTAAACGGCATAATTTTATTGGAGTAACTCAATTACTTGTCTTAGAGCAGCAACAACCGCTTCCCGCAAGCGTCTCACGTCCTAGGAGCTTGCGGGACGCGGTTTGCTTATAGTAAAGTTTGAAGTATTTTGAATTTATTCAACTATTTTTTGTGTTTTTTGTAAAGAACATATTCATGACAAGATGGTCGTGATAGAAAGCTGAAATAGAATAAATTTGGACTCAAAATGGGTCTTATTACTGGGATTAGATCAAAATTGCAATAACTGGACCAAAATGAAGATCGCATGCGAAGTACAAGTTTTTTTTCTCAAAAGATTTTCTTTGTGCTTCTCGAATGTGTGAAACCATTTGCATCTTTTTTTTTGTTATTGATTTGAGCTTTCCTTGTTCAATTCTTCATATCTTTATTTTGTCATGTTGTAATGGTCATTATTCATCGTCTGTTACAGTTATTATGTTTCTGAATGTGAATGATGATTATAACTTTAATGGTAGTCTCCACTTTTCTGGTCTTCGGTATCTCGACCCACTCGAAATGAACTAGTACACTGTCAATATGAAGATCAATTCGCTCTTTTGTAACGGAGGAGGTTTATGGGCTCTGACATGCTGATTTATTAGGTCTATTTGAAATTCACCGAATTGATTGAATCGCGTAATCAGTTTTTGCTCTTTTCAAACCGAGAACCGTCTGTTCCTGATGTTTGAACCGGTTTTGCACATACTCTTTTTTTGGTTGTCTTAAGCACGAAGAGTTGTAATAAAACAAAAAGGGCAGACGTCTAACGACTCGCCGTTGACGGCATACTATCACTCATCCAATCAAACACTGACACGTCGGATATCTATATAACCCTCCATTGACAGTGTAACGCGTGCGCAACCATCTCCCACCCTATAAATATACACCAAAATGTTTTGCCTTTCCAACAAAACGTAATTGCGACGATTCAACTCTTCGTAAGAAGATTCTGTTTTCTTTCAGGCAACAACTACAATTCATGGCCGACGGAGAACATGACGTTCACCAACAGATGGTATAGTTTCTCGACCCTTTTTTTCTTCGTTTCTCTTTTGAATTCTATGCTTTTGCATATGATATTTGTTTTATTAAATTTTGTGCGCTAAATTTTATTACAAAACCAATAAATTAAAGCAAAATCACAATTCTTCGCGTTTGATTTGACTGTAATGTTAAAATTGAATGTTGTTTTGATCTGAGTTGACATCAATACTAACAAAGTTGTGATTTTTAGTGCTGGAATTGATTCTAATACTAATGAAGTTGCGATTTTTAGTGTTGGAATCGACTCTAATGCCAATGAAGTTGCGACGTTGTAGTGTTGTAATTGAGTGTAATATCAAAAAATTAGAGTAGTGGTTCGAGTAACTCCACAATTGAGCCCACAACCCTTTAGCATTTACTTTTATGTATATGTGTTGTTGATGTGATTTGTGGTTGTTTTTATGTTATAGGAAGAGGAAGAGAGATTGAAGTACTTGGAGTTTGTACAAGTGGCTGCGATTCATGCATTGGTGACATTCTCAAATCTATATGTTTATGCGAAGGAGAATTCGGGGCCATTGAAGCCTGGCGTTGATGCTGTGGAGGGAACTGTTAAGAGTGTTGTTGGTCCTGTTTATGATAAGTTTCATGATGTTCCTATTGAGGCTCTCAAGTTTGCTGATCGTAAGGTATTGATTATGATTGTTAAATGAGTTTTGAGTTTGTTTTTATAAATGTTGTCACAGTTATGCTCTCTATTGTGTCCTTGAATCGTTGAATGATAAATTCTCAATTGTGTTAGGATTGTTGCGTATATGATGAAGGAATTAAACTTGTTATGATATGATTTAGTGGTTGGTATGTTTGAAGAGCGGAAATGTATGCAAATAGTGAGTAGTGTATTATTTGCGGAAATGCGTAGTTGATTTTGCTTTGTTTCCGACTATTCTTTTGTTATTGACATGATAAGTACTTGAGTCACGGATGGATTTAAGGGCAGCGAAACCTTTATGGTAGGGGTTCTGTTAGTTCGATAATGGGTAGTGCTCTAACCGGCTACCATCAAATCTATTGCTCGCCGGCCTCAGTGCACCCGCTAAGTATATTTCTGGTCTGTCCTTCACTTGAGTTGTTCATTGTTGAATGACAGGTTGATGAATCTGTGGCCAGTCTGGATCGTCATGTGCCCGCAGTTGTGAAGAAGGTTTCATCCCAAGGTGTGAAGAAAACTGCGTCTGGAATTGCTGAGAACCTTTATGCCGAGTATGAACCAAAGGCCAAGGAGCTCTACAACACATACGAGCTAAAGGCAGAGCAATGCGCCGTCGCAGCCTGGCGCAAACTCAACCACCTTCCTCTCTTCCCTAAGGTAGCTCAGGTGGTTGTGCCGACCGCGGCCTACTGTTCCGAGAAGTATAACCAAACAGTGATGCAGACCGCCGAGAAGGGGTACAAGGTGTCCATGTATCTGCCATTGGTGCCCACAGAGAAGATTGCCAAAGTTTTTGCAAGCGAGGCACCCGAGTCACCTCCATTGGCTTCTAACTAGCTTAATGTCTGCACGTTAGGAAGAATTTGTTTATATATAAATGTTGAATAGTATAAACTAGACATGGAAGAAATGGAGTTGTGTTATTTTTCAATTCAAAGTTTCAATTTGTTTTTCTATTTTAATTAGGAGGATGCAGCGTTTTAAAATTTGGATCGGAAATTTGACGTTTTGACCCATTACCTCGGCCGGTCGAACTAAACCTGGCAACTCGATCATGAAATCGTTCTGAATTTACATGAAACACAATAAATATTCATGTTCTATATTCTATTTGGACAAAACATGAAAATTGTTGGTTTTTTGTTAAACTTATATTTCTTTTTTCTATTTTATTGTCCTTAATAATTGTTTTATTTTAAATTATAATATTTAATAATTTTTTTATATAATTATTATTTATTCGATCCAATCAGTGATTCAATCTTTGAATCATTGATCCAATAATTTGATTGTTAGTTCAAAGCCACTCACTAGAAATTTTAGAATAATGAGTGGATGTTCAATTTTAATGTATAATAAAAGGGCTTAATTTTAGTTTTTACTTCTTGAAGTTATATCATCATTTGTTAGTTGTATATTTTAATATTGAGATAAATAATATTTTTGTTTGTTATATTTAGTTTTAGATTAATAGAAGGGTACCACAGAATGCGCAAATTAACTAGCGTAAAACTAAAGACCTCGAATTCGAGTCTTGGGTAAGCATCTACTTTTAAAACTCAGTTGGAAGAGCTGCGTCACTCTTATAATCCTGCTCGACTTGAACGAAAATTAGTTTGAATGCCCAAGATATCTCGTGATTCAGAAAAAACAAAAAGATTAATGGTTGGGATATTTTTTAAAAACGAAATAGCGGAGAGAATCTTGTTGTATTAAACGAATAAAAACTTGTGGACGAAAACAAAAAAATTTGTGGCTGAATTGAAATAAAATAAATTATTTTTCTTAAATTAACAAAACGATAATATAAATTTAATAAATTATTTAACTGAGTATTATTTTAGTAATTACTTGCCGAATAACAAAAAATAATAAATTAATAAAATACAAATTATTATTATTATTATTATTATTATTCATGCATGTGAATATCGGTGTTAATAAACTTCAAATGGTCACTCCTAAAAAACATTAACAATCTTCTCAAAACTTGGTCCCAATGATTCAGATTCAATTGGAAAACATTTTTTTTTTGTAAGAATCTGAACAAATCTCATGGCCAGCTATTGCAGAACTTGAAGTTCACAAATTTATAAGAACAAAAGTTTGTTGCAGAGATATAATCTAGTTCTAATCGGATTAACTTACCAGGTTGCTACAACTTCCAAACCCGGGTTTGTGCTCTCTGCGATACATCTCCGGGGCAGATTTCCGGGAGACCAGGAATCAAGCAAGGAAACCTGTTGTATTACAATCTATCAAAGGAAGATATCGTGTTCTTACAAACGATGACGACACTTTGTACTATCGCAGATGCCAGATTCGCGGAAGACGAGTCTGTTGAACAAGTGCCGGAATCCTCGTTCTGCAGTCTTTCTTGTATGAGAATAACTAGAATGGATCTAGAGTTTTAACGCCAGCCAACCTGTCCCACTCCTCTGGTGGCATTACGTCCGCCATTATCTTTTCTTGACCTCGCCAAAGAACCTGTTGATGGATTCGCGTGTAAGGTTAGCCGAAATGGATCTTGCATTCAAAAGAACAATGAATATATGATTAGTGTGAGACACTTTAAAGTGCTTACTTTGTCAATGACACCGAATTCTTTAGCTTTTTTAGCGTCCATGTAATAAGGTCTCCTCATCACATTAGCCACAGTGTCCTCCGACTGGAAAAAGATTTAAGTAATCAAATTAGTTCGCGAGACATTTTGTATTGCACAAGCGCATATCGAGCAATTTCGGACGATACTCACATTTCCCGTGTGCTTGGCCAGAAGTTCTACAAGAGTATCCCTATTTATCAAAGCCTGTTAGGATGGCAGAAAAAATGATTACCATAATTTTAAGGAATTGAATAGATATAAGTTATATAACAAGTACATAACTAAAACTGGAAAATATGCAAAAGCACTTGGCCGCTCAGTTATAAAATTAGCAAAACAAACCTCTTTTGCACGGATTAGAACATCACTAGCTGGTATTAAGCCCGATGAAGGAACACGAGGCTGTTGAATCATGGCTGAAACAGGCATTAATTTACTTTTAAATATCCGGAGAAAGATAAACGATGGGAAAAACATTAAATTATTAAGTTGGATGCGAACTGCAACATACCTTTTGCATGCGGCATCATGAACCGTTTACCCTTTGATCCTGCAGCAAGTAGAAGGCAAGCCTGGCCTATGGCTGCTCCAACACAAACTGTATGTATCTGGATGAATAACAGACACCGTGCAAAGGAAAGTTGATAACAAAGCACAGGGGCACAGACAAGCTCGCAGTAATGCATATAAGCAAGTTAATTCATGTATTTGATTGTAAGAATGATACAAATCATTTGAAAAAACAAGCTGTAACTAAAATATTACGGTCATCCAAGAATGGACTAACAGGTATGTGGTGGTTAGAACATCAAGTCAAGACACAATAGCTTTTCTATAATTCCATCTGCCGTGTCATCTCACTTTGATCTAACTCTACTGTCAATGCAGCTCACATTTGAAATTATATCAGCAATACAACAACTGCTATTAAAAAAACTTTCCATTCAAGAGAAAGAAAAAGGTAAATAAACTCACTTCATTTTTTAACTGCATCATTGAATCGTAGATGGCAAAACCTTCTGTCTCCATTCCGACCTGAATAAAGTATTCTAAATCAATTAAGTAACAGTTCTGTGGGAATTGAAAAAATAATGAGCAATTTTCTTCACAAGAATAATTCAAAGGTCATCAAAAAGGTCAAATTGTTTGCTTGTCAAAGACTTGTTTAGCACACAAAACCATAAGATATTGTTCAAAAACAAGACCTCACCGTTTCACCGTCGTCACGAGTTGTCCCTGTCGAATTTATGTACATATATATTGGTTCTTTAGGATCCATCCACTGCAAATACATAAGTTCTGCAACTACAAGTTCTGTGACCGCAGCTACCAGCTGGAAAAGAGATTGCCACGTAAAATAGCTTACACAAAGTAAACGATAAAATCTGAAACATATCAAAAGCTTAATACACTGTAATCATGGGAAAGAATGGTGAAAGCCCCACAAAATGTATATTTTCCAGAGATTCTACATGAAAGTATCAGAAAGCACAATACCAGCTTTATAATAACCATTGCCGGAATAGCCAAATAAAAATAACAAATCATCACCACAACAATCAAATTCTTAAGAATACATTCAAAATCTTTCCAGTTTAACTATCTAATTGAAGAGCATTCAAATTAAAAACCAAAAAGATTGGCACCCTCAAATGGCTTCATTATCCCAAGTTCTCACTACAATTAACACATAAACCTAATTACGCGAAAAGTTCTATCCAAATCCTAAAGTCTCATTCTCGTAATACCCATTTTCCTATTTCTTCTCCAACAACACACCAGCAAAAACAAAATTCAACAACTGTCACATTTCTCATTTCAAAGAAATAACTTAAACAACACATACAGGCATTCCAATGTAAACAATCCGCCCATGAAGAAGCAACGAAGGCAAATCCGGTGGCGGCGTCTTTGGCCTATGCTCATCATACGACACCGATCGTTCCACCTATTACCATTAAAAAAAAACCACATTTTCAGCAAAATTTTAACTAATTATCCACCTTAAAAAAATAGGAGAAACAATTTCCGCACAAATTGAAAAATAAGTCACTACACAAATGCAGGAGAAAAATAATTTTCACGCAGATTAAAAATACCACTTTTCGAATATAATCAGTCGACTATCTAGTACATACGAAATAAATTAAAATCCAACGAGTAATATTCATTGCAATACTATCCAAAACTTAATACTAGCCAGTCTGCAGTCATCTTCTATAGATGGTGACTGACTTTACTATTAGTGAATGGTGGACTGACTATTAGGAGATGGTGAACCGAGTTTACAATTAATCAAAAAAACTGACCTGGGCAGGAGTGGCCATGAGCTGGGGAGAATCGAAGAGGTCAAGAAACGGCGGCGTATCGGAATTAACTGGACGTTGAAGGAGAGAGTCGGGAGAGTTCGCAGCGAGAGAGGAGAGTTTTGATAAGAAAGAGTCGTTAGGGTTAATAGGAGGGAAGGGGATATTGGAGGAGGCAGAACAGCGTAGTTTGAGATTACTTCTTCTGAGAGAGGGAGATAAGGACGGTTTTCTGAAGGAGGAGACTGTAGGGATTGGGTGTAAACAGATTGCTCTTGGCACTGCCATTGTCGTCGTGGTGACTGAAGAATCTTCCTTCTCGCTCTTATTTGTTAGTATGCGGAAGAAAACGGCGTCGTCTATGCGAAAGGAACACTGTTCATTTCATTGGTGGTTATCACACTATAGAATTTCATAATTTAGTCCATAGAATTTATATTTCACTCAAAATTCGGCGAGCACACAAATATATATATATATATATATATATATATATATATTGTTTTAAATTATCGTTCGACTAGTGAATCATGGGTTCGAATAATGAATCACCTACTAGTCTCTTTTTCGATTCGACAATTGTTCCGATTTTGATAAACTTATAACCAAACGGTGTCGTTTCGACAGATCAATCAAATGACCAAAATTCAAAAATCAAACGGCGAGGATCGTTTCCACCCCACCGATAGAAATCATCTTTTGCCTCCCTCTCTTTCCCACTTTACAGATCACACCTCTCTCTCCCTCTCCCTCTATATCTATCAATCAGTTCCTTTCAAAAACCGCTTGTCGCACACACACATAACAAACACTCCACAAAATGGCGGAAGAAGCTGAATGCAATGACGTCGAACTAAACGACAAACAGAAAAAAGAGATCGCTAAATGGTTCCTCCTTAACTCTCCCGCCGGTGAAATCCAATTTATAGACAAAGGTACACTCATTACAATTCGTTTCCGTTCCTCCGCTTCGGTTCGATTTAAATAACGCTTATTTTTTTAACGGTTACAGATTTGAGATCGGTTTTGAATAATGATGACGTGTACAACGAAGCCGCTTCAGAAGCATTTCCTTTGTACAATAAGTCTCATTTGATTTGTATCGAATTTCCTGACCGAAGCTCTGATGTGAGTTGTAGAATACTCTACGGTTTTGTGAGTAATGTGGTTTGGTTTTTGAATTTTGTTGTATAATATTGCAGGTTTTGGTTACGCCGTATAATGAGATTGCTAAAAATGAGTTTCTTGATCCTAAAACTGCTCAAGTTGCTGTTATTGACCATGTTAAGCAAGTGAGTTCTCTAAATTTAAACTCTGTTTATTTAGTTTTGTTTGTTGAGATACAACGAATTAGACTTGTTTATGTCGTTAATTTGTTTGGTTTAATTTGTGTTTTGCTTACTTGTCTACATAATCTTCTTTTATATCATGACGTGCTAAATTGGTTCAGGTTTGTACAGACGTCAGACCCGCTGCCGATGAGGAGCTTGCGTCTGCTTATGTTGAGGAGTTCCGGTCTGATTCCCAATTTCCACCATTTATTTGCCGTCGCAGAGTTTAGTTTTTATTGCGCTACTTATGTTTCTGTTTTGTGGCAGTTGTGCTCTTGATGCGGAGATTGTAAAATATGTCGGTGAGGCTTATCCGAAGGGTGTCTGTTCAGTGTATTGTACGAAGGGGAAAGATGCAGAGGGACCGGGGTTTGATTTTGAGCTTCTTGTGGTGATTTCTGCTGCTAAAAACAGCCCGCAAAATTTCTGGTGAGTTTAATTGGTTAAATAACTAGTGAAAGCTCATTCTTACATACATGTTCATTATGTAACTTTCTTCTGTTTAACACCATTGCTACTCTGTCGAGTTAGTAGTATTTGTATGGTTTCTTTACATGTTTGTCTCATCCTTCTTGTAAATTTCATTATCATCTGATGATATCCCTTGTGAACTGTCCAGCAATGGAAGCTGGCGCTCCATATGGAAAATTGAATTCAAAGATGATGATCAGGTCCTGGAAATAGCAGGCAAATTACAGGTATTCATGATGCAATTTAAATTTCATGTTCAGGATAAATAATGATAAACATGTGTGTGATGTGGTTGTTTTTTAAATTGTACTTGCAGGTGGATGCTCATTATTTTGAAGAGGGAAATGTCCAATTGGATGCAAAACATGAATGTAAAGATGGAACAATTTTTCAGGTCATTTCAATGTTCCTTCTGTATCCCTTATTTCCTTGGACATTATAGATAACTCCAGTGGGTTAAGAGTTCAACTAGGCATGTTCTAGGTGTGGTGTTCTGGTGCTTATTGTTGGTTTTCCCGTTCATAGTCTGAAGAATATGGTGTGGTGGCTTTCTAAATACTTACTATCTTCAGATAATGATTTTCCCATAAACTATTCATATCTACATTTGGTACAACATGTGTTTTTCTCATTCATGGAAGTCATGTTTATGTTTGTCATTATCATCATAGATGTATGGTTACAAAGAGCAAGTGCAGGAACCAATCTGTTCTCGAATTATTTGCAGGCTTCTGATGACTCTGCAGTTTCTGTTGCTAACATCATTCGCCACCATGAAACTGAGTACCTTTCATCCCTTGAGGTTTTTAATTAATCTTCTACTGTCACAAACTTATAGTTTTTGTTTTTAGATTTTCTATTGACATTTTGTATTTACAGGCTTCCTATTCAAATCTCCCAGATACCACCTTCAAGGTACTACAAACTATACAATACAATCTTTACAAGGCAATGACTTGTGGGCCTTGTTTCTTTTGTTTGTTCAGTTAATATTCTTACAATGCAATCTTGTGTGCACTGCATGATCGCAGGATCTAAGACGAAAACTTCCAGTCACTCGAACCCTATTCCCATGGCACAACACATTACAGTTCAGCTTAACAAGAGACATACAGAAGGAACTTGGAATTGATAAATGATTACATGCGTAGACTCCATCGATTACCATGATGTATAAAATTGAGTTAGAGAAAGTCCCATCCTACCGAGTCATCTGTACCGTGAGTTCCATGCTTTTGGTCTGTCACTTGCCCTCTTGTTACAGTTAATTTGCAGTTCTCTCTGTCGTAGTTTTCCTCAGTTTTGGTGTGGCTGTAGACTGTACCGTGATTACAAGTGGTGTATAGATAGCAATATTTGTTAATGTTAATGGCCCATTTTGTTGCTATATTGATAGGACATCAGACATATTACCAAGGTCCAATGGTTGGTCGAACCCTACTTATATATTGCACATTTGAGCTCTGTTTTTCCACGCAGGACTCCGTCCAAATAGAATATGTTAGCTTTGATGGCTCAAAACATGAAGCTGATTATGGCATTGAAGAAGCGTGGAGGGGTACTGGGATTTATGAGAAGAGGTTTGTTCTCCCTTTCTATCTGTCTTGATTTTGAAGTAACAATGGAATTGACATTGAAAGCAACAGAAGCAGGGCTGCATCTACTTGATGAGCAGTGAAAGTTAATCAAGGCAAAATTGGTGGGGTTGAATCTCCCATGTTGTCTAACTATTCACATGGGTTAGATTGGCTCCATTCAAAACCTACCATGTTCTCCTTTTTAAACCAAATTTCAAGTAGCCCCCATTCTTGCTTTTACATTGTTCAATACATCTATTAATTTTTTATACACCATAACGTAATTTATGACTATACAATTATGATAGGATATAAACGAGAACTAACGTTGATTCTCCTAACATTTAAAGAAACAAGTGTTAATAATAGTGATGGAAAAATATACCATGCAAATTTTAAGTAGTCCGCGATTTGGCTTTTACACTGTTGAATACATTTGTCAATTTTTAATACGATAAAACAATTCGTAAGTATACGATTATAAAACAATATAATACAATTTATAGGCCTGCGATTATGATATGTCACCAACTATTGAATCTTCGAAAGATCAAAAGAAAGGAAAGTGAATAACAGAAATGGCACAAAATGAAACTTCAAAAATGTTCCGTTGCCGGGAATCGAACCCGGGTCTCCTGGGTGAAAGCCAGATATCCTAACCGCTGGACGACAACGGAAATTGTTATTACACCATCGAATCAAATTTATTTTATACATTCCATAACAATCCAGTTGTATTCAATTTCATTTCATCGTCCCTCTATTTCCTCCATACGACGCCGAAATAGCATTAAGCAGCACCGATCCCGCTATCCCTCCCAAACTGACTCCATCTTTCCATTAGGGTTTCGGTTTATCAAAAAAATGGTAATTTACGTTTCTGGCTCACTCACTAACTCTTATTTGTACTTTTCGTTTTTGTGCATAACGCGGTGTTTCCTCTTATTCTTCAGCTTCCTCTTTCGTTGCTGAAGACTGCCCAAGGGCATCCCATGGTAAATATCACAAAATATAGTGGCATTTAGTAGTTTTTTTTGGAGAAATCAATTGTGGTTTTGCTTTTGTAGCTGGTGGAGCTTAAGAATGGAGAAACTTACAATGGGCATTTAGTGAATTGCGATACGTGGATGAACATTCATCTTCGGGAAGTAATTTGCACTTCTAAGGTATTAAATTCGATTTATTCTTCTGTTTATTTATAGTTTTTTTTGTTGTTGTTTGATTGGTTTTAGGAGATGATATGTGTTTTTCGTTTCTGAGAATTGAGATTAACAATTTGTAGGATGGAGATAGGTTTTGGAGAATGCCTGAGTGTTACATTCGCGGTAATACAATCAAGTATCTTCGAGTCCCTGATGAGGTATTATTTGATTTGTGAAAGTTACTGATTTATTGTCTGCTTTATATTGTGATGTGTAATGCTGCTTCTGTTCTCTCTGGAATGATGTGAATTAGCCAAATCAGACATTGATGTGCTCCATGAGGCAGCTTTTTAAAATGCTTCTTGGGTTATGTTTGTACATGCTTGACTAAGCTGTAGTTGTGCCTTGTGTGGAAGCGCGTCATCTGATGATAACTCAGAGATTGGTTGTTGGCTGACCAGAGTACCATCTTTAGGAGTGGTTTTAGTTATTTTGTGTGGGGTTTAATTGTTTGCATGGGAATTCGAAACAAATTTTAAAATAACCTTTGTGGCTCTTTGGAGGTCCTTAGATGATGTTGGAACCGGCAACTGTTGTGATCTTATTTTGAATTATTTCATTCCCATAGTGCTGTAATTTATCATTTATTTTAACTGTGTTCATATCAAGAAATCAGCATTGTCATACATTCTGGAATAGATTTGTCTGGATGCTACCTTGCTTTAGGATCCTCTCTAGCTCAAAGGGGGGAAAATCTGTCATGGCCTGTAAAATTTCTGTAGATTCCACTCATAAAGTACAATTTTTGTAATTAGTTGGTTGTTCTTTTTGTTGGTTCAAGTGGTTTTAATTTTAATAAGTTATGTGTGGCTGTGTTTTATTTGCCAACTAAGCTACATGTCTTTGCATGTAAAATGAATTGTGCTCCTCTAGCTGCATTTGCGATGAGCTGTTACTTGCATTACTAGCTTCTTCTCTTTGGTTAGTATAGTTCAAAATTGTCAAAACTCTAATTTTACCCTTTTTTACAGGTGATTGATAAAGTTCAGGAGGAGAGCAAAAGCCGTACTGGTATTGTTTTCCATTTAATCTATCCACGTATTCTGTGGTTGATAAGTTCTTCTCTGGGTTTTGTTTGTTCTCAGAAAACTAAAAATTGCATAATGATTTCCAATGGGATCTTTTATTCTCTTTTTATTTTTTTCTTTCCACATGTTAAACTCTGTATTACCTCATGTAGTTGTTTTGTTTTTTAGTCAAAATATGGTCGATGCCTTTTTCAGTTCTAAAATTATTACTTCACTTATGCATGTAGAGATCTTTTGACACAGCCAATCTTTGAATTACCAATGACGTAATTGTTGAATTCACCTTTTCAGATAGAAAGCCACCTGGTGTGGGCCGTGGAAGGGGAAGGGGTAGAGAGGACGGTGGTAGTGGCAGGCAAATGAAGGGTATTGGCCGTGGTTTTGATGATGGAGGTGCCAAAGGCGCAGCTGGTGGTCGTGGCAGAGGAGGGCCTGGAGGCAAAACTGGTGCCAACAAAGGTAACCCTTTGAGTTTCATAATTATAGCTTTATATGGTCAATTGAGTGTAGAAATACTTTTAAAAAAGCCTGAATTCTCTCTGCATTCAACAACAAAACGTGTTCTGATCTAATGATAAAAATGTAAGTTTCCCATATTTGTCAGCATCTTATCAAGAAGAATGATCATTTCCTTTGAACAGGTGGGGGACGAGGTCGTGGTTAGTAACGTATCGTATTCGTACTGCCAGTCGATATATTGATGCATCTGGCATTTCATGCGCTATAACGACTTACAGAAAATATGCATAACGAGAAGCAGACATGATTGGAAAGACCATTTCTTCATGTAAGTGATTAAGGATTGATAGTAGGGAAAGTGTTGCTGTGAGAAACTTGCTTAAACTGTTTTCTTTACCTAAGAGTGCCTTCTTGAGGGAATTCTTCTTATGGCAAATTGTTGATATAGATTATATGCTTCAAGTTTGTTTCTACTATTGAAATGCTTACAAAATGGTGTCTAGTGTTCCGTTTGATGGTCGTTTTATTAGTGTTAATCAAATTAGTGTTTCTTTGTGTTTGAACGACATGTCGTTTTGCTATTGTCTCCGTCCTATTTTAATAGTCATTATTTCTATATTGGTTGTTTTACAGTTTTAGGGTTTACTAGGGAAGTTCATTTCTTTGGAAGTTGCATTTTTCTAGGAATTTACTTTTTCTGAAAGTATAAAAATATTTATTTGTTTTAAATTAAACTTTCCGGAAAGTAGAAAATACTTATTTTTTTTATATAAATTAATACTTCTATTTACATAATTGCCTTCACTAACAACTAATTAAATATTTTATAAAATAAATTAAGGAATATAAAAATAAATGTGTTTCAACGTTCTTATGTAAGTTCAACTTACCCAAATTTTGCTAGGTAAGTAACTTCTCTTAAATAAGAGAAGTAGAGTGTTCAACATTTAATTCTTATATATATTATTTATTATTTAAAAATTATTTTTATCAATGTCTATTTGATGACATTATTAAGTTTTCAATGTAAATTTATTCATTCAATTTATTATTTAATTAAACAAATTCATCAAATAAAGACGATAATGTAAAATCATGTAATAACTATCAATTATAACTAATATAACCATTAATTTAGTGATTCTCATAACTTGTATAAAATCGCTTATTAATATGAGACGTAGAAGCAATAGAGAAGTGGACTAGTAGTTGAAAATGGTTGAAATTAAGGACGACACGGCACAGGAGCAATCGCACCAAAAAGCTGAAGCAAGAAAGGGTGCTTGACATGGTTTGAAGTGGTGGTTTCATTGTCCATAAAGCTTTTCGCCACACAATTGCCATCAAGGGTCTATAGCTCAGTGGTAGAGCATTTGACTGCAGATCAAGAGGTCACCGGTTCGATCCCGGTTGGGCCCTTTT